>VZRJ01002575.1:0-27493 GCA_013397565.1 Ptilonorhynchus violaceus | reverse complement strand
GCGGCCCTCCCTGGCGCCTGCGGCCGGCCCTATGCGGTCATGAGGGGCTTATCGCGTGTCTGTGCATAGATACACGTGTGCTTTGCATATATGTGTCTCTGCGCCTATATACACGCACGCAGGTATGTGCGCAGGGCTCGATGTGTGAACGCCCTCAGGAAAATCGGGATGTTCCAGCAAAACCTTCGCTGTTTTTCTGGTGTTGTGTGTGTTTTCTGTCTATCCTGTCACTGCGGGAGCCAAGGCAGGCTTCCTGCCTGTTGTAGATGCGGTGAAGTAGTTGTGTTTGAGGAATTGCGTGGGTGTCGAGCACAGGGGAGCTGCTAGTGTGGAAAAACAGTGCTTGCCTTTGGAAAGGAGAGGCTATGATTGTAATTTATTTGAACCAAGAGTGTTCTGCGGAGTAACAGTTGAATTTGTTCATCCTTTTACTTCCTGTGTTTGTCTATTAACAGTGGCTGGTGTCTGTGACTGTCCAGTGTCTTCGGTTTTCAGAAGAATTAAAGTTAATTTTGAAGGAGTACAGCTCGTTCACTCTTCTTTCCTTCCTCTCCCACCCCCCAATGGCTTTAGTGTCTTTAAAATTACATTTCTCTAATATGCTCCCCTAGTTATATCACAAGATGCCTCCCTAATTTTTTCTGTTTGTCTATTAGAATATTTTGTGTACACATACTAGTATTGCTACTTTTTTCTTTTACATTTGATTTAGTATGATTCCCTACTTTTATGCAGTTGTGCTTTCACAAAGTTTTTCATTAGAAACTATTAACTACCTGCAGATGTAGCAGACAGAGTTTTAGACTACCTGAATATAGGTTATAATCTCTCTAGTGTTTTCTATGTTACTGTCTGCAGAGGCTTTAAACAAACAAAAAAGGCCTTCTCTTTTTCTTTATTCAGGTTTGTTGTAGGTGTTGAGTGATATTTGTTCTAATTGAGCTTCTTGTTAATAACACTCATATCACTGTTTTGTTTCCTAGAGATTTGGTGAGCAGAAAGCTTGCTTTTAGTGAAATATTCAGTACATGCTGAGAAACAAGTCAGAAAATCCAGCCAAAAGCTAATGTCATCCGAAACGCCAGCAGACAGTCCAGAGGTACCAATGGAAAACACCCTGCTCCCTGAAGTTCCTGATGTGGAAGGAAAGGTGAAGCCAAGTGACAATCCAGTAGAGAGACAGGAGGCAGGCTCAGGCAAGGAAGAATGCCTTGAGTCCATGTCCAAGAGGCAAAGGAAGAAGCTATTGAAGCAGAAACAGTGGGAAGAACAGAAAGACCTACGGAGGTACGGTTTGCAAAATAGCTTCCCTAAGTTCACATGTAATATTTAGTGCTAATAATGACATATCAGCAGAATGTGCTTGGAAATTGCTTTAGCAAATCAAGGCAGTTGAACCAGTTTTCTCCCACACCAGGTTTAAAGCAGTAGCTACAGGCTACTTGATCTACACTTGAAGAGGCTGTAAAGGTAAGCATCCCCTCTTCGTACTAGAAGTGTTCCTCGACTGGAAGAGGATGTTAGGAGGGATTCAGAGGTGCATGGTTTTGATTTGTCAGAAGGGAGAGATAAGTGCGCCCTCTTTCCCTGGTGCTGTCAGACTTCATGAATCTTACAGACACTGAATTAAAGCAGCTACTTTTGACACATGAAGTGCTGTGCTTGAAGTTATGCTGACTTATAGTCTGTTGGAATAGTTTTGAAAGATGATGAGCTTCTGTTTTGTTGTGTTGAAAGAAAGTGTATCTGCAAATGAGTTGATGGTGGTTTATTCTTACCCTGCTGACTGTCGAGTGCTCCTTCCAAGACAGTGGCTGTTGCTGTCTTTGAAATTTGATCTCCCAACTGCCTGCTCCCATCCGGAGGATAGGGGAATGGAACAATTCCTTCAGAAGCCTTCTGAAAAACTGTTTAGTGAAACAGGATGTAAATCTCCTCCTGCATTCTGATTCTGACACTGATTTTGTCAGGTTTCTTGTTAGTTCTGTTATGAGACTGGACTCAGAACACCCTTAAAATCTGTGAGACTCCCACTATTGAGTTAATTGAATTTGTGTCAGATGTCTGTCTTTGTAGGTATATACAGAACTTCACAAAGACAGGGCTGTGTTTTGTGCTGGTCTCAGTGTAACACAAATGTGGGCAACAGGCCGAGTGTAGACTACCACAGTCACAGGACAACCACTTTGGTGGGTCCTAGAAGTCTGCATTTGTGTGCATAACATGGTCCCTCAGCAGATTTTGCAGCACTTTTTGAGGATTGATTTGTTTGTTTATTTAGGCAGAAACGAAAAGAAAAACGCCAGAAGAGAAAATTAGAACGTCAGTCAAAACTGGATTCCAGTAGTGAGGGGAATGACAGAAAGTGCATGCGCAGGGAAGTTGTTCCCAGCACACTTCGCCTAATTGTGGACTGCAGCTTTGATGACCTGATGGTGTTAAAGGTAAAAGGAACTTTAGGTTAACTAGGCCCATTTAATTTTCTTAAATATAATCTGTATATTCTTGGGATTTTCCCATGGGTTAAAGACGTAGTATTGTCACAGTGATAAATCTGCTTGATTCCTCAGATTAATTTTGTATGTGAATTAAATCCCTGTGATTTGGATTTTTTAAATCCCCGTTTGTGTTGGTTTTTTTTCTTAGAATAATGTGAATCAGGCACATGCATAGAGGTGTTTCAAGTACACTTGTATGGAAGATGTGTGTTTCCTCGTCAGTATAACCCCTTCACAGTGGCTGTTTTTTCTCTCAGGATCTGATGTCCACACTGTCTGAGTAGTCAGTTTCACCAGATAAAAGCTTCCTTTTTCTCTCTTTAGCTTCTGACTGGCTCATGGTAAAGCATTTTGTGATGGTCTGTATGAAGGACTAAGTAAAAACAAATTGTGTTGTGTACAGGATGTCAAGAAGCTTCACAAGCAGATTCAGAGATGTTACGCAGAAAACCGCAAGGCATTTCATCCTGTGCAGGTATGTTCAAACTGAGCACTGACTGCTGCCATGCACCAAACATATGAGAAGTGGTGAGAACTGCAGTGGAAAAAAAATATCTAAGCTGCCTCTTTTTAATAAGAAAATTACTTCTATTGTAACACTCACATGTTATAAAGATACCCCTATATATGGAACTGTGTGTGCATGCAGATGAAGAGTGCCAGATCCAGGCGTGCCACTAAGGTACTGTTGAAACTCTCTGTTTATCTGTGGCAGATTTTAAAAAAAGTCACTCCAAGTGCATATTTGTCTTTTAAATGTATCACTAACTATACGAATATGGTCCTAGTACCACTTCCATCTAAAAATTATTAAGAGATTTAGCTAATAGTTAGGGTAGAAAGGGAGGAAACACATTGTGGCATACTAACATTTCTGTATTTTGTACGTGTTGTTTGTTCTGCTTGAAGTTTTACTTGACCAGCCATGGGGGACAGTTGAAGACCAACATGAATGAAAATGACAAAGGATGGGTGAACTGGAAGGTGAATAACTGAGTATTTCTGTAAAAAGATTTTAAAAAGTCTGGATTGTAGTTGTTAACTAGATTGCTGGTTGTGAAGGACATATGATTTTTTCCACGAGGGTTTTTCTAAGACATGACAGCAACAGCATATTGGAAATAGTGTGGCTCTTCATGCTTTTAATTGATTTAACTTAAATAAGCCAAAGACTGCTTCTCTTGAATCTAGATTTGATTTTTGCTTGAAAAACTATACACAGATCCATATTCACTTCTATTTTATTGAACAAATTCCATTCTCTGATAGACTAAGCAAGACTCCTTGATTTAGGCAGTTCCAGCAGCCATCTGTCTTGACAGTGCTCCTTTTTTCTTGGCCAAAATAAGACTTTGCAGTCATAATGTGATTCTCTCATGCACTTTCACTTCCATCACGTTGCCTCTCAGCACTGAAGTGTTCTTGAGAGAAGTAGCTTCATTTATGGTCAAAGTCTTGTTGGTTTTCCTTGTGACTCCCTGTTAAGCCACTATTCCAACAACTTCAAGAGAAGAGTACTTTGTATAAATAAAACCAGTCCTGTTTTCAGCATTTTTTGTGCAATAGCTGCTTTGCAAGAGCATAGCATAAACCTCTCTTACCAATAATCAATGTTAGCTAAGCATTTATTTCTGCTTCCACGTTTTTTAGCGGACTTGAAAATTATTTGGATTCATTGGAGAAATATGAGAACATTTGAAGAGAATCACAAAAACTTAAGGATATATATGGTTCTTTTGGGGTTTCAGAAAATTTCCTGTTGATTTTTACAAGTCGGTGCTGTAGGGACTGGATTGTTTATGCAAAAAATTAATCTGTACTTTGCTACATACATAAACATGAATGAGGAACATGGAATGACCACATACTATTGGATTTACTTTTGCTGGTCCCACCTTGGGTCTGTAAAGCTTGGCCAGCAATTCATCAGTTGAATGTAACTTCTTTTAACTACCTTTTTTTGAGGATATTCAAATTAGAACAGAGCACTACAGTGAATTAATAAAGAAGGAAGACCTAGTATATCTTACCTCAGATTCCCCGGACATTCTCAGAGAGCTCGATGAGAAGAAAGCCTATGTGATTGGAGGACTGGTGGATCACAATCACCACAAGGTAAACTGTGGGTCTGTTTCTCTACAGCTCTTTTTGGGTTTTTTGGCACCTTATTTGATGTTAATGCTGTTCATGTGTAAACTAACAAAATCAGTAACAAGAAAACTTCAAAAAGAGTTTAAAAAATGTTGAAGAAATGTGAAAAAAAGCTTGTGGTTGTAGCAGTGGTTTGTGTTCCAGAGTGCAGGCATGCTGGGATTTTATCTTTTCATTTTAAATACAGGAGTGGAATTAATAATGCTGCTTAGCTTCCCGAGAGCTGGAGTTTTCAGAGAGGAGGGTTTGGTTTGTGTCAATGCTCTCGAGTGCGTGCACATGCCTGGATGCTCACGTGCCCAAATAGAGATGAACAGCAGTGCTTGCATCTTGGGTGTCCTCTTTTAATAAGTTTGCCTTGTCAGGAGAACTTGTGTAAGTTACACACATGCCTCAGGGATGTGGTTCCATACCTGTACGTGGGATCATGCTGCATGGACCTGGAATGTCATAGAGAGTGCAGCTGGGAAATTAAAGCACTGTTACTGCTTTCTTCAAAGATACTCCTATGTAGTTTTGGGTGACATGTTTTAATATTTTGATGGGATGCTAAAAAAGGGGATGGCTCTTCAACAATACCAGATGATACTTCAGCAGTTAGTCCACAGTTAAAAGTTAGGAGGGAGCTGAAGCAGATCCTTTATATAGTCTTCATGGTATGAAATGTTTACACAATTTTAAAGGGTCTTCTTTTGTCCACCTTGGGCACAGGAGTGTCAGGTATAAGAAAGCAAGAAAAATTTCTTTATCCTTTACTCTTCCTCTGAAAAAACACCCAGTGACTGCAACGTGAGTAAGTTGGTACTTAAACATAAGCTCACCTTTAAAACAGGCTATGGCTGATGCATTCTAGAGCTGCATAACCAAGTTTCATGTACAATCCTCTTGAGCATAGGTACAGTGTGACATATATATAAAGCAGTGAGTTTCCCAGAGGTAGCCCTTGAGGCAAGTACTGTCTAACGGGGGTAAGTTTCCTTTTGTAACCAACAAAATGGTTTCTAAAGCAACATTATGGCAGTGCAGGCAAAACTCTTGCCAGAAAATGAGACTTGTAATAAATCTGTACGGGCTGATCTGAAGTGGTGATTCACAGTCCACTTGTTTTGGTGTCTTCCCCAGGGAATTACTTACAAAAAAGCTGTAGAACAGGGAATTTGTCATGCACAGCTCCCACTTGGAAACTTTGTCAAGATGAACAGTCGGAAAGTGTTAGCTGTCAATCATGGTAAGTTCTAAATCATAAAACAATTACATCATTGTAGAATATACCTGTGATGTTCACAGTTTAAACCCTCAGATTGTGCACTGTAGTGCAGATACCTAAACCTTGTTTTATTATGTTGATACTTCTTGAATCTAGTTGCCTTTGGGATCTAATTGCCTTGACCTTTAAATATTATAGAAATGGTTAAATGTAAATGATGGTGTCTTAGCCACTTAGAAGTGCATATTGTATCCTGTTGGCTTGTCAGGGGAGTACTTGTGGCTTTCTTACTATCCTGATCTTGTTTCCAGGCTTACTGGAAAATGAGTAAAATGTTGGAAACTATCCTACTTTGTATTGTATTGTATGTATTTTATGCCAGGGGAGCATGAATGTTTGTGATGTTTTCACCTCTTTGGACAGCTTTGTTCAGCAGTAACTGCCTCAGTACCTTGCAGACTTTCCTTAGCTGATATCAGCAGTATTCCAACTGCTGAGCTTTCATGACTATATTTTTACCTGATTTCCTGGTTCTGATTGAAGTATTCAACTGCTTAACCAAGTGTTGAATCCCACTCCTTTTAAACTTTCAGCTTTATTGTTAGATTGTCTTTCAGTGTCATTAAACAAAAATACATGCAAAATGGAGCCTTCTCAGACTTTCATGGAAATTTTTGATGTGGTGTTGAAGTCTTTATTGTGCCCCACTGCACATTCTTTAATTTATCTTACCTTGCTTTATTTCAAGTTTATTTTTTTATGTAACACACTGCTTGATGATAACTTTATTCTCTTAAAGTGCCATTGGTGAATGAGGTAGCTTTTTGCACGATAGTAATGAGTATTTAAGCATGGGGGAGAATATAGTATGTCACTGGACTTAAAAATTATCAAACCCTATGTATTTGTAGGATTTTACATATTTCTAAAATTTGATCTTTAACTGTTGCTTTAGCTAGAAAGAGCTAATTAGAGCTAATTACAGGATTTAGGCACACTTTGGACTGTCCATGTGTTAGGAAGGGGTCAAAATCTCTGTTAAAAGTGCATTCACAGCAGTATTCCTATCAAACACGTGAAAGCATTGGTGCCTGTATAGAAGGTACTGGTGAGACCTGAAGTTTTGGGGGGGACATGACTCTCAGTCCCTGAGAGAAATACTACCATGCAACTGGAGACTCAGAGTGTGTTTGGCTTTAGGCTGTAGCAGTCGTAGAATTGCCTTGTCTGTTCCTGCCTGTACCTCATCAGCTCTGCTGTGAAGTTGCCACAACAGAATGCACGTAAACCTCTGTAATGATGGATTTGGGGATGTGTTGCTATCAACAATTCACTTACCTCCCTGTAAAAGAGCTGATGGGCTTTCTTGATGTTGCAGTGTTTGAGATCATCCTTGCATACCTGGAGAAGAGAGACTGGAAAGAGGCCTTTTTCAATGTCCTGCCACAGAGGAAAGGGGCTGTTCCTTTGGGAGAAGCCAATGATTCATCCAAACATGCTCTGTCTGGAAAAGAAGATGAAGACAATGACTCGGACAGCAACTAGCCTTCAGAATTGGATGATGGGAAAGATGAGACATGCAGTTTGTGGGATAAAACTGGGACATGAAGTAGTTAAACTTCAAAGACCATCTGCTGCCCTTGTAATACTGAAGTATCTCAGTGCTTGGTAGTGCCAGAGATGGTTCTGTGCATGAAGGGTAAAGTTAAATGCAGTATTTTACCCTGAAATTTAAATATTAATAGCTTTTTTTTTAAAAAAAAGAAATTAATGGCAAATGCAGCATTTATTTTTTCCCAAGGAAGCTGTTTAATTTAATTTTTTTAATATTATTTTTTTATACATACCAATTTGGATGTAAAAGCGAAGAGCATTAGTACTTACTATTTTAATGCATACATTCTTCTCTCCATTTCTGCTCAAAGTTTTCTTAAAAGTAATGAATGACAAGTGTTCCTTTGACTCCAAAACCTGTACCACTAGTGCCTGTTGTAAAGTGTGCATGAACACTCAAAACAAAAATTCTGATTTTCCTGAGCATCTCAACAGACAATCACAAGCAACTGAATTGCCTGATTTATTTTGCGTAGGTCAGTAGGTGAAATATGAGGTGTGGGCTTAAGCCAATGCTTTACATTTGAGCTTGAGTGGGATGGGTGCAAAATCATGTGCCTTAGTTGGCACATGTGCACAGGTGCATATCATGTGCCTTAGTTGGCACATGGTGCACATCGAGGTGACACAATCACATTTGATTATGTCTTCATCTTCTTAGCAAAATTTATCACAGCCTCAGAACAACACCAGGAGACAGGAACTCTTACAGGTCAATTACTCAGATTCAGTATTCCTGTTCAGTCACATGATCCTGTATGTATTGTATTGTCTACCAAATACTTTTCTTTAAAAAAAAAAAACAAGTCACAATCTTGATCTTGGCTGGATGTTCTGATTCGTCTTATTTCTAATTGACTTTAGTGCTTTGGCAAAGTAGTGAAGTGGACACCTTGGAAGTGAGGCTTCAATTCAGCCCTGTGAGCCTGCCCCATCCCTTTCTTCTCCAGGGACTAGCCAGGTAGCTGCAGTGCCTGAATAAGTGCAGCTCTCCCACAGGTTGGCTGAAGAGCGTTGGGACAGGGCATTCTAGCTGTTCTCTGCTGAGCTGGAATCAGAGTGCTGATTCAAGTGTGACTTGCCTTGTGTTCATTTTTCTTCCTCTCTTTGTTGTTACTGCTTTCAAGTGGAGACTAGAAGTGGGAGCCCTACAGGTCCTTATGGTCTGTAAAGGATTGGCAACCAACTGGCTATGAACTACACACTTAGTGCACTTCTCTCAATACTTTTTAAATGACCACAAAAAAGCTGCTTCTGTTAAAAGTATGGATTGTGGTTTGTTGCTGAAGTACCATGGGGGCTTTTTTTAGGCTTTACGAAACCATGATCTGTTGCAGAAACTAGATCAGCGTTTTCATAAAAGTATTGCTGTTTTTGTTTGTGTAACAAAAAAGTCAGCGTAAGTATACCCAGTATGTATTACACTGATCCTCTGACTGAAATGTGTGAAATTGCAAGGAGTTACACCCTTACCTTTAGCTGAGGTTCTGCATGTTAATGCGCAGAGCATCTGTTAAACCTCCTCATTTACTCAGGCTTGAGAGTGCAAGAGCAGATTGCATAGACAAACTGGGGACTTTGGAGATGTGCTGAAAGGGTTCCAAAGCATCTTATGGAATTGTTGTGCAACTTAAAACACAGCCTGTCTTACAACTTTACCAGTGAAATTAGATAAACTCACACCCATGCACATGCAGGTGTTTTTAAATGAAGCTGTTTAAATCTGAAGCCTCCCTGTCTTATGAAGAAATAGAAGAAAAACATGGTCTGGTGTGTTGCTCTTCAAAGGCTGCTCATGCCACCTGCAGAGTGTCACAACAGCTTCATGGCTGCTGCCTGTTCATACACATTGCTTGCCTCACTCACTTGGTCTTCCTGTCCCCACATCACAAGAAGCATGGCCAGCAGCTCAAGGGAGGTGATTCTCCTCTGCTCTGCTGAGACCCCACCTGGAGTGCTGCATCTGGATTTGGGGCTCATGACATAAGGAGCACATGGACCTGTTTGGGCAGGTCCAGAGGAGGCCACAACAATGCTCAGAGTGCTGGAGCCCCTCTCCTGCGGACAGAGTGAGAGAGCTGGGGCTGTTCAGCCCAGAAGAGAAGGCTCTGGGGAGACCTTTCAGCACCTTCCAGTACCTGAAGGGGGGCATACAGGAAAGATGGACTTTTTGCAAGGGCATGTAGTGATAGGACAAGGGAGAGTGGCTTTTAACTGACAGAGGGTGGGGTTAGATTAGATACTAGGAAGAAATTCTTCACTGTGAGGATGGGAACTTAATTTTTTTTCATTTTGGATTTACATATTGTATGCAAGTTATAGCACTGTTTGGCACTCTGGTGTTTTAACTTGTGGGATGCTACTTACGAAAGCACATTTATTCCTCATTTGCAGTCTACAGACCTCAATATTTTCAAGATGGTCACAGTTGCGTATTTCAGGCATGGCCCACTGATGCATTACACTGGAAGCAGAGATAAATCACTGTACTGTTTTATAATAAGACAAAGAATTTGTTTCTGATAATGGAAATAAATATTTACATGCAGTGTTCTAAGGCACTTATTTGAACCAGCTTCACCTGTACAAAGTTAGCAAAACTGTAGAAAAACATGCAGGGAAGTTCTCTGCTTCCCACTGCTGTCCTCAGGGAAGATCAGCTCTGACATGCTTGTCCAACCAGGACTTACAGTCCTCTGAGGTAATGGTGCCACACCATCATCTCCAGGTAATCTCCAAGCAATTTTTGTTATCTGTGCCCAGAAAAATTTTTTGTGAAGCATAATTTGAATCTTCCTTGTTTCAGTTTAGGTCAGTTTGTTCCCTGGTCACCATGAAGTTGAAGAACAGGACAATAAAAAGAGAAGCTGCACAGAAGCCCTGGAAGAACATGATCCTTGTGTTTCACCACCAGGCGTCATTGCTGTGCTTAGGAAAGCTTTGAGTTGCATTGCTAAGCTTTGTAAAGTTTCAGGTTCAGTCAGAACTATGGCTCAGTGGAATACATCCAGAGATCTTTCAACCTGAAAAGAAAGTCGCAGAAGCAGAAAATAGGAAGGGGATATGGCAGAAAGTCAAACCTTCTGGCTGAAATGGAAAAACTTTCCTTCAGTGGTATGCAGCGGGGAGGTCACAGCAAGATGCCATAAGTAAGCCTGTTCTTTTGTTCCCTTCCCACTGAGCCTCAGTCCCCCTGGTTCAGATTTCTGAAGTCAGGAACCCCAGCAGTATTCATCTGCATCCGTGTTGTGGCAGTTTCCCAAACTCTGTTATCGAAGGTTAGTGTAGTATTCCCCTGCTTGTCCTTCTCCTGGATTCAGGTGAATTTGTCTTAGATTTGTTTTCCACATGTCCCATGTCACAGTATGCTCATTGACCCTGTGTTTGCTTATGGAGCAGTAGTGTCTGATTCTAGATACGACTCTGCAGAAGGGCATCTGAGTGGAATTTGAGTGGAAAAAAGCCTCTCTGAATAGCCCCATCTTAGAGGGTTTTGGTCAAGAAGTTGACAATGATGGTGGGTTTTGCAGTGCAAGCTGGCATGCTGCACAGGGGTGTAGCTGGCTGAGGGGATCCACACTGTTTATTCCAAAAAACTATGAGCTCAGGGCAGTCTTGGAGCAGTGTGACTGCCAGCTGCAGGAGTGCAGGATGTGGCATTCCTGCAGTCCTTAGAGTTTGAGGATAAGGTCAGGAAAGTTTGAAGAGTTCCAGCGTTTCTTTGATTTAAACAGAACTTTTTATTGTTCAGGCTGTGCTGTAGATGACACTGAAGATCACAGGTTCACTGCACCATTATTGCTGTTGGTTCATATTATTGTGAACCATCCATTTACTCTGCAGGAGGGTTTTAAAATAAGCCATGAGTAAGCACACATTCTTCTTGTCATAAGTTTCTCTGAAAAGCAGAGACGGACTTCAGTATGACTTCCAAATCTAAAGCTGAATAAACTTTGTCCTATCTTTGAAATGTGTACCTTGTCTCTCTTCCAAGAAGGTGGCTGTGTTAGCTGGGAAAATAGCATCTACTACTGACAATCCTAAAGCCAAATAATAAAATGTTTGATCCATATTCATTCCCTTTTACTCCATTTTTACTTCAAGTAGTGTAAGATGTGTTTTTTTCTTCTTGTTTGCCTTGTTTGGCTGTGATACTTTCAAAGACCTAAAAGGAAGAAAAGGCATTATTTTAAAAAGGGCTTTTCATACTTGACTGAGTACTCTCCTTGGATATTATTTTCCTCCTCAAATTCTTCTAATACTTGTTCTAAACCCATAAACTTTCAGAACCACTGTTTTGCCAATTTGCAGCTGCCACCTTTGGCTTTTCTTCAGCTTACTAAAATGAATAAGGCATTGTCCCATGAGCAGTTGACTTATTTTCTGTTTGGTTTGGAAAGGTGTTTATTTCTGGATGTCTTTGTTCATGTTCTCACAAAACTGGATGCCATCCCATATGTTGCTTAATTCAGCTCCATTGCCTTTACATTTGTATCATCTTCAGCTATGATCCGTAAGTTTTCTGAAGGGCATAACCTGCCCTGCCTGCTCGTTCTGAATCTCACCTGCTGCTCAGTTTTATCTCTGCACGTCAATACTAATCAGCATCTGCAGGGTTTTGTGTTTTGTGTACCTAATCTTTTGGACATCCTTAAATGTGCAGGTGGAAAAATAGAAAGGGGTTGGAGCAGTCACAGCTTCTATCCTGTGTAGGGTGGGACATAAATGTTGCTTTTTTTTCCTATCTTCAACTAACATGTGAATCCCAGAGCTTTTGTATTACCAAGTTCTGAAGAAGTGACTCATAAAAGAGTAACTTGGAAATCGCTATCAGGCAGTAGGAAGAAATGCTGGATTTTCAATTTAAACACCCTCCAGAAGGCTCACTTATCTTTCAACAGCTAAATCACTGTTTGCAAAGAAAGAAACATGTACGTTGGCGAATCAACAGGGTAGATAAGGAAAAAGTAACCTATTTTTTAAAATGCTTAGGTTTTAGCTAGGGCTAATATGCATTTTATTATTTGTAGGATAGATCTGGTTGCCAGTAAAATCTGTGATGCTTAACAGCTCTTAAAAGGGCTCTCTTGACCTGAAGTCAACATCATGCATTGCTTCAGGAAAGCAGGATGCAAGGCTGCCCAGCCTTGGCAGGAGTAAGGAGTGGGAAGCAGGCTGTGCTGCCTGTGAAGTGGCAGTAAAGAGGAACCACTTCCCACTACAAGTGCCTTGCAGTCAGAAACTGTAGCTATGGCTACAATCTGTTGAGCATGGTCAATGTTTCATAATATTTGCCCAAGTTACAGTCCCCAAGTAAAGATAACCTGGAGTTGCAAGAACAGGCCTTTGCCCACTGCTTCTAACTTCTTTTGTATGCAAGCTCACCAGTCATGAAGACCTCCAACATGTTCTTTCTCTTCAGCCTCTGACATATTTCACTGAAATCTGCTGAGGTTAACAAATCACTGGAGAGGGGATATCAATGCATCATGTTCAGTTGGATAAAGTGAGATAAAAAATCAACAAAAGAATTATTTATCATTATTTTATTGCCATAGAATTATAGGATATCCTGAGTTGGAAGGGATCTGCATCAAAGTCCAATTCCGGCCCTGCACAGTGCGGTGCCAAGAATCCAGCATTGTCCAAACCTTTCTTGAACTCTCTCAGGCTTGGTGCTGTGACCACTTCCCTGGGGAGCCTGTTCCAGTGCCAAACCACTTTTGGGTGAAAAACCTTTTCCTAGTATCCAACCTAGATCTCCTCTGACACAGCTTCATGCCATCCCCTTGGGTCATGTCACTGGTTCCCGTGGGTCATGTCACTGGTCACCAGAAAGAAGAGATTTTAACTGCATAAGAAGGAATACAACATGTAGATAAGCTTAAAGAAAAATTCTCTTCATAGTGAACTGCCCTAAGAGAGGAGAACTGCCTAGGGAGAGGACGGGTCTAGGGATCAGCTAAGTATTTTCTGGCAAAGGGTTTAGCCAGGGGGCTTGTGCAAGCAAGTTGAAAAGGGGCGGCACTGGGGTTTCCCTGCATGCCAGGGCCACTGTATGCCCCGAGCTGGAGCCGCACCCTCGTATCTTTAGGAATCAGGCAGAGCAAGGCAAATAAAGCAGCTTCTGCAACATAGTTATGCAAGTTGTCTCCTGCTTCAGTGATTCCATGTGCAGTCTCTTCTGTTGTCACCTTTTGTCTAAAGACCATGACACCTATCCCTGCACAGCCTGCAGACAGGATCCACTGTCCAGTGTTCCCAGCTGGAGGCACCTACTCTGGCCAAAGGACATGGTTTCCAGATAGCCTCAGCTACATTCCCTGGGGGAAAAAAAAAAAGTCATGGCCTTGATATGCATATAGTTAAAGAGATGAGGAAAGTTCTGAGGGGAAAGGAAACATAAAGGAATAAGAGAAATAAACTGATAAGGAAATAAACCAATAAGGAAAAGGGATGGGAACTTTAGAAGAATCATAGAATTGTTACGGTTGGAAAAGACCTCTAAAATCATCAAGTACAAAAGAAGGAAGGAAAGGAGAAAGAGAAACATCAAGGAATAGACTGGACTAGAAATACTTCATTCTGATACAAGTTTTTCTAGGAAGTGCAAGTCACTAGGTCTTGCCTCCTGAGGCTTTGTAGAACTGTCAGTACATTATTGGAAGGTAACTCACATTGTTTTGAATGTATTTTGACAGAGAATACATAGCATGTGTCTTCTACCAGACCTAACTGTGAGAATTTAGAGGGGGTTTTATATATATTATTTTTGTGCTGGTATTTTGTGTTACATTACCAATCTTTTAATTGCACCACACCTCACAAATTTTCAATTTGACATGACAAGAAATCCTCTGTGATAGTTACATTGCTTACACTTTCCCGAGGTGCCCAGCCTTCTGCTCTGAGGTCTTTAGCTGTCATTCCACTCTCAGGTCAGATACGTATGGGTATATGGTGCATGCAGAGATTTTCCTCTGTCTGGGAGGGAAATTAGTCTTTTTTTGCTCTTTGAGGTTGGCCATCTATATGTGTGGTTGTTCCCAACTGATGTGTCAAGGTTGCAGCATGAAGTCGCTGCTGCTGGTGGGAAAAGGGGCCCAGAGTAAGGTGGTAAAAAGCTTCAGTTCAAGCAACTTCCTGAGGAAGAATAAAAGTTACACTGGTCAATTTTGTGTAACCAATGTCCCCATGTACTGAAAGATGAGCCAATAGGGAAGAAGTCTGGCCTGAGAGCTTTGGCTGGAACTCAGGACAAAAAGAAGAGTTTATGGGCTTTGGAATAAGGGGCATGGAACTCAGGAGGATTACAAGGATGTTGTGAGGTTTTGCAGGGAGAAAGTTAGAAGGGCCAAAACCCAACTACAACTTAATCTAGTTACTTAATCTAGTACTAGTTACTTAATCTAGTTACTAGTACTGTTAGTTTTTATTTATTATAGAAATAAAAAATATTTCTATAAATACATTAACAGGAGCAAAGCCCCATCACATGTAACAGTGACTTGGAAAAACAAACACCATTACTCCAAATATCCACGCCTTCCTCCTTCTTCCCCCACTTTATATACTGAGCATGATGTCATGTAGTATGGAATATCCCTTTGGTCAGTTCAGGTCACCTGTCCTGGCTCTGTCTCCTCCCAACCTCCCAGGCACCCCCAATTTCCTTGCCAGCGTGGCTGTACAAAAAGCTGAAAAGGCCTTGCCTCTGTGTAAATCGTGCTTAGGAATAACAAAAACATCCCTACATTGTCAATCCTGTGTTCAGCACAAATCCAGAACCCAGTCCCATACCAGCCACTGTGAAGAAACCTAACTCTACCCCAGCCAAAACCAGCACAGAGCTCCAACATGGCCAAGTCCTGCCCTTGGGTCACAACAACCCCAGGCAGTGCCACAGGCTGGGGCAGAGTGGCTGGAAAGCTGCCAGGTGGAAAAAGACCTGGGGGTGCTAGTCAACAGTTGATGAACATGAGCCAGCTGTGCCCAGGTGGCCAAGAAGGCCAATGGCATCTTGGCCTGGATCAGCAACAGTGTGGCCAGCAGGACTAGGTAAGTGAGGTACCTCTTCTTGAATTAATTACGGTCATACAGATAAACATGAGAGCGTGCTTACTTAGTAATTACTAGTCAGGTTATATGCAGCATTTTCTCTCTTTTTTGCCTGTTTCTGAAGGAAAAAATTGATTTCAGAATGCTGGGTATAAATTGAAAACAGATGAGGCTTGAAGTCCACAGCAAAGGCATGCAGTGCTGACCTCCACCCAATCCCAGCACGTTGTGTCAGGAGAGGGCAAGTGTGTGGGCTTGTGAGCAGTGATGGGCGCTGTGCATGTGGGTGTTGATGGAACCGACGGGTCAGGCACTCACAAATTGAGCAGGGTGTTGCATGTAGAGGAAACACATATTCTGTCGCAGCACTTCTTACTGACTTACTGATTTTTGTTTTCCCATCAGCATGATTGGCACATTGTCCTTGGACACAGTGAAGTGACAGCCATTCCAACAGATTAATGAGTAGCTGGACTGTAAAACTAAGAATTCAGGAGCAGGTACAGCTGCAGCCAGACAGTCAAGTCAGTATATGTTTTTTATGCAGCTTGCACAATCCCATGTTTTAATATATGACCTGGGCTCTTATGAGTGTCACCAAAGTTCATCAGCAAAGCCTTCATGTTCTCACTGTGTCCCTGCTGCTGAATTCAAGAGCCACCCTCCCCTTTTCTCTTTGCACCTACAATGCCACTGAGAGGAGTGGGTTCAGAGGCCAGCTCCCAGGGAGGTGGAAAGAGGGAAACAGCTTCCAGCCAGGGCTTTTGCTTTTGTCCCATGATGTTGAGGGCAACCACAGGTGGGCTGCAAAAAAGGGTGGGGAAGAGTGTGACAAAAGAATCAGGAAGATGGAAGCACTGTAAAGAGTGAGGTTTTCTCAGATGAGTGGTTGATTTTCATTCTAGCACTTTTTCAGATTAAGGGGTGGGGCTCTGAGCTGGGAGGCTTGGCTAAAAGATCAGAGCAGTCCACTTGCAGGACCACTTCACAAGACCGGCTTCCAGTGTCTTGGAGAGGACTTGTGGTTTCAGCAACCCAGCTGCTCTGAGGCTGACTGAGTTCTTGGCGCAAGAAATCAGCGTTGGCAAGATTCGAAACAGGCACACCGGTCAACATGAGCACAGCAGGCAAAGTAAGCAACAGTTAGTAATAGGAGAGTTTCTTTGCTGCAGCTGAGTAAGGCATTTTTAAATGTGGTGTCTTTGCAGGGACACAATAAATCCTGGTGGTATAGCACAAATTAGAGTTTAGGATGAAGCTGGCACAGAAGAGCTGCCTTTATTTGCAGTCTGTTGTACTTTCCTAGGAAATGGTTGTTAACTCTTCAAGGCAAGAGTTTATTTGAGGCAACATAAGGTAACAGCACCAGAATAAGAACAAGATCCCCTCTCGATTAGCAAACTATTTTTAATCTCTCATTGGATAGTTTAAAATACGATAGAATGTACTAAGTGTTTAGATCAATGCATTTATCTGCTCTATCAGTTTCCATTCTGAGAACCTATGGTGGTTTAAACTATTTTTAGTTTATTTATAATGTATATCAGCTCATTTTCTGAAAAAAAAAGACATAGCTAATATTGTGTTAAATTTTGGGGTGAATTGTGCTGATGTTAGGACACATTGCAATATAAATTTCAATATGCATATAACAAGTCTTGAAATTAAGTTAATGAAGACCAAAAGTAAATTTCACACGCAATGCAATACTGAGCTGGGATGGAATTCAGTAGTTACATCTTTGCTAGAAATTAGATGACAAGAGAGATGTAGGTTAACACCAATATATGTTCCTTCTTGCACTGCTGGCAAGATGCTAACATAGACCAGAGACCTGCAAGAGGGGTTAATTGACAAGGAACCTAGGAATGGAAAACAACTAAAAGCATGTACCTTGTGGAATGTGCCTTAAGAAAGTACCAGGATCATTTGCTGTTACTGCCAGCTGTCTTCACTATTCTAAAACCAAACAGAACAAGAAAAAGGGAAAAAAATGCTCACTTTAACTCTGAGTTACTTCAAGTGCAAAATTAATTGCAGCTCACTTGTAGGTAAATTCACCAAGTTCAGTCCTCTACTCAGCCTTGGTCTGAGCATGGTAAGCGAAGTGTTGTGATGTAACTTAACTGCCTTGATTTCACTGTGTTTATCTTGGAATAATACGGGAGTTACCGTGCATTTTACGTAACCAAGCAGCACAGTCCTTGCACTCTGTACAAGGGTGTGTTTCGACACCTGCCCTCCCCCGCCATAGTAACTTGCACGGCTGGTAGAACACACGAGCAGAAAAAAACCTGTTAAGCCCGTGCTTGTCTTAACAGATGAAGGGGGTGATAGTGTGCTGTTGTTGCAATCTGTAAAAGTTCACAGGGACTAAACAGTCAGAACAATACATAGTTAACTAATGTCTAATTATATGAGAGATTTGTTTGTTCTCCACAAAGCGATCCACAGTTCTTGGCTACATGTAGTGTTCTTAGAAACACTATGAACAGTGCTATTTCTAAGAGTAGTGTTCTTAGAAACACTACATGTGCTTTGCATGTGCAAGTCATGAAATCATCACTGTGCTATGTGGGATACAATATAAATACATAAACTGCCTTTTTTTTTTTAAGTAAGTTTCCTGGAAAATGTGGCCCTTTAAAATGTGATCTTTGACCAGACTTGTGAATTTTTCACTAATCACACTTGCGTCTAAACGTTAAATTTCAATTTAGTGCAAATATCTCTTGAGGCAGTTTTTTTCAAAGCATTGCGCCCATCCCACTCTGTCTAGCTGCTGAAAGCATGCTATTTTATTTCATATGTTTAGTATTTCCTAGTAATTATTTCCTTTGATACCAGTTTTCAGTTTGGGGATAACTAGTCATTATTTCTGCTTCTACTTCAAAAGCTTTGATACTAAAAACTTGGGGGTTTTCCCCTGCAAATTTTGCAGTGCACTGGTGTTAAGTTGTCCCAGTCACACAGGATACTTAGGCATGTGCTAAACTTCTTGTATAATGGACTCAGTTCCCCTCCATTTCCCTGTCAAGATAATGCCACCCAAGCACTTGCAGTCAGTAGACTTAACAGAGTGACTGAGGACTTAATAGTGTGTCACTCATAAGAGTGACATGGAAAATCATATTTCAGGGGCCTGGGGTTGTTTAAAGATCTAGGATGTGATCTTTAAACACCCCCAAAGAAGACCACCAAGGAAGGACAGGAATGAATATGGGGACGAGGAGGCACCTAAATTTCTGAATACACTAGGATTGACCTTGCAGGGAGGAAACCTGTTTGAGAGCCTGGGATGAGGTGTGGACAATGCTATTTTCTCTCTGCTGAGTGCACTTTTCTCTCAGTGGCAGATGGTCAGAGGAGCCCTAAAGCCTGTCATCTCCAGGATAAAGCCTGAAGAGCTAATGGACAAACTTTAGCCTAATAGACAAAAAAAAAAGCTGTCTTGGATATTGGGTAGTAACCCCACCTGAGTTAAATATCCCTTCTGAGAAGAAAGGTACCTTAGCATGGACAATATTGCACTAAAGGGACTATTCAAGATTACCTCTGCATAGTGCTACATCAGTTTGCATAGGTGTCCTTTCAGCCATCCCCTCATGGCTGAACTTGGGCTCTACTAAAACGTTTTTAAACCTGTATTAGGCTCCAAATTCCATTTTTAGCAATTTTGTCAATTCCCAACACAGGCAATACAGACTTTATCACAGACTGATATGTACATCATTTAGTGTGCCATTTCCAAGAAGACACAAATATACACAAGTAATCCAACACAAAAAAGAAAATCCACCAAGGAAGTCAGAAATAGAGAAGGAGCAATGAGAATGGGTAAGGTATCCTGTTATCCTACGACACTATTACACATGCGGCTGATGTGATAGAAATATGAGCAAAGTCAGACATGATCTTGGTGGGGGAAAAAAATAGGCTGACCCTGACCTTTGGTGATGACTTTTTTGTTTTGGTTTTTTCCCTGTAGTTTTCCCTCTCTTGTCCACAAATATGAGCAGGAGTTTCACATGCAGAAACATAAGAATCTGTCTGTGTGATGACTTGAAAATGCAAGTGCCATTCCCTTTTTCTTTGCTCTGTTTGCAGGTTATTAAATGCAAGGCAGCAGTGCTGTGGGAAGCCAATAAACCATTCAGTATTGAGGAAGTGGAAGTTGCTCCACCAAAAGAACATGAAGTTCGCATAAAGGTACTAAAAATAAAATTTAAAACAACTCCTATGACTTGCATTCTATCTTGCCTTTTATCTGAATTACTTCTGTAAATTTTTAAGACCCAGTCAGAAAACATTCTACTAGTAAGTAGTTACTGATCAGAGAGCTTGTATGGAACATGTTTAAAGTCCTAAATTTGATAGTGGTGTTCTTTTAAAAAAAAAAAAAGTTTTTCAGGGTTGGATTTTTTGTTTACTGACATCTGTTTTTCTAATAGGCTGAAAAAATTACAGTACAAGGCAAAAATTAGAATCTCCTGTTGCGTGGAGCAAGAAGATTTCTTTTACTTTGTTTGAATCTGTGCTGGGAAATAGCTCAGGAGTGCTGGGTGCTTCCTCTTTTACCTGGATATTGGCCTCAGTGGAATTCAGCAGCTGCCTTCATTTTGGAGCAGTTTCAAGTGTTACACAATGGAGGAAAACCCTTTCATGGGGTTGACAACTCCATTTGTCAGAATAAAAGTTGTAAATACATACCTGAATGTTTCAAAAGAAAAGCTGCTGTTCTAGCTGCAAGAAAAGGAAAAATGGCATAAAAAATACTACTTTAGCCTAAATTTTTTTAATGTAACATATACAAATACACAGTACAATTATATAATTATTATATAATTGGCTAGAATATAAAATCATTGTATAATACCTAATTTATATAAAATATCTATTATATATTGTCATTTAATCTAAATATAATAAATAAAAAATATACACAATATTTCTATGTTTATAAATAATATGTGATGGTTAATTTTTCTTTACATAATTTTATAATATTTATATAATATTATGAACTTTTCTTTTTATGTATTTATATATAAAAATCAGGAATAATTTAATTTACTCTGTTCTCTGTATATAATTGTATTGCTAGAACTTTGGTTCTGCCAGATAATCAATAGGACTCCCTATAGGGCTCAGTACTGCATAGCAAACATTCACAAAGGAGCCTTGCCCTGTAGATTAAAGACTAATACATACCACAAAAATCTTAACTCACACAACCAAAATTGTTTTACCCGTAGATTTATTGTGCATATTGGATTTTGGAGGGAAGCAAGTGGCTTCTCCAAATGTAAAGTATCATTTCATTTCCACATATGACATGACATAGTTAAATACAGAAATATTTTTGTCTTTCCTGTAAATCAGATCATGGCCACAGGGATCTGTCGCTCTGATGACCATGTGATAACTGGTGCCCTGGTTATGCCTTTTCCAGTAATTCTTGGGCATGAAGCAGCTGGTGTTGTGGAGAGTGTTGGGCAGGGAGTGACTTCGATCAAACCAGGTATGAAACAGCACTGAAAGCAAACTCTGTGCTGCTTACAGACTCCTCCTTAAGTCAAAGATGACCACATTTGTGAGTATTTTTATTGCACAGGAAAATATTCCAATTTCGATTTTTTTCAAGGACACCTCAAAGGATAGCAAACCTGCTGTTTACACCTTTCTGCATTCCCAGTCTTGATTTATTTTCAGATTTTCTATTCAATTTCTTTTGATTTTCGCAAAAACATCTGCAGCTTGCTTTCCACCTACATAGTGCTTTTCCTGTCCTGGGACTAAGAATGCAGATTCTTTGCTGTTGTTCATAGGAAATCAGGCATTAGCTGCAGTGTGTGTTCTTTGAACAGTTTCTACAGCTCACCTTTCTCAAGAATAAGGCAAAATAAAGCACTAGACAACACGTCAAAGCACCTTAATTCTTCTAACAGCTAAATAATCCATTGAATGCAGTAGACCAAATTTAGGTCTTACTTCACTTTAAATGCATCAGGGAACAACTGGGGTGCCCACCTTGCTGCAGGCTTTGCATGTGGGCAGCACCAGTGCAGGTGGGGCAGCAGCAGTGCAGGTGGGGCAGCACTGCTCCCTGAGGGCTGGATTGCTCTGAGGACACTCATCTGGACCAGCTGCTCCTCTCCCAATGTTCTCCTTGGACCACAGTGCGTAGATAGTGAGAGATGCCAATTTTCTGCCAGCTGCTGCAAGATGAGATGAGATTCCTGTACACTTTTATAGGACCAAACAAATTCTAACAAGGGCAAAATTGTTAAGAGAAAATATGCAGTGAAAAAAATCTACACAGAAATGTTCAATTTCCAGGCAGTTTGTTATGATACCTAGGTAGTTCAGTTCTAACACCTTTGTACTTCCAGTGTCTTTGTCCATACTGACAAGTATGAAATCTGTCCAAAGCAGGTTGGTATGTATAAGAAAAAATTTTATTAGAGATTTCTGTTTTAACTCCGAACAAATATGCATATTGCAAATTTCAGTGATTGCTCTAGCTGCTTTTTATCTTATGTCTGGGTTCATAAATCTCTCTGTTGTCTAAATCTAGCTGCCCCATGTTTCCAGGTGAGCTGAAACAGCAGGTCTGAACACATAAATGCACAACATCACATTTCTCAGACGTTGCTTAATTTACACCATCAAGTTCTAGAAAAGGCTACAAGATGTGTAACGTTTCTTTAGCAAAATGATTACTAAGCCCATGTCACAGTTCTAAGTTAAGTCAGGTTGGGGTAGTGGGGGCACTTAATAATCTGTAGGTTGTTTTCATTTTTTAGTAGAAATCAAAAATTTCCCTTGACTTTCAATGTGTCAAGGATTAGCCACATTTTAAAACTGACAAATCATAAATTGATCTGTATTAGGAAGTACCTGTTTAGAAATTTTTAGGGATTTACCATTTACATCATTACAGCTGTGGAAATTGCATAGGAGTAAAAAATTGCACTGGGAAGCTACATGCTACTACTTTGTTAATCACATGATTTTGCAAGCGAATTAGAGATGTTGGCTTAGCCTGTGTGTGCCCCTGCTTCTCAGACAAATATTTTACCTACCTTTACTCCAATGCAACAGTAATAGGACTGCTATATAGCCAAGATGCTCAAGAGGACTGGCAAATTAATGCTTAATTCCCCATTCCTTGTATGCATAGTTTACAGCCCTGTTATCTTGACACTCCAGTGGCTGTCCTAATGGATGTCAATTTTTATCTCAATTTCTTTGCTGTGTATTACTATCTGCCCTTTATGCAGAAGATGCCATAAACTGCTGAATAAGTACTTCAGAAGTGTCAGTAGCTAACATGGTTTTATGACCTAGGTCAGACTCAGTTCTGTGGAAAGACACCAGGAATTTTGTATATCAAAATTAGTTGTCATAACTTTGCCCTAATTATGTTCTTTATATAAAACACACAGAGATGGATTATCTTACAAATGCAGCAGAAGGAAATAAAACCACCACTGCACTCCAAGTGCACATTTGCCTGGGGATTAAATACAGTTGCTTCATGGTTTTACCTGCATGCTTCTTGTTTGCTTTTTTTAATCCTCTGTCATTACTCTTTTATTTCTAGGAGACAAGGTTATTCCACTCTTTGTTCCACAGTGTGGGGAGTGCAAGAGTTGCTTAAACCCCAAGGGTAACCTGTGCAGTAAAACTGAGTGAGTTTTCCTGAATTACTTACAACCCTAATTTGATTTTACTTTATACGAAAACTGATTACACACAACAAATTTCACTTGCCATTATTTCTGGTCATCTTTCAAACAGCCTTGGTGCAAGTGCTGGATTGATGCCTGATGGCACCACTAGATTCACCTGTAAAGGGAAAGCAATTCACCATTTTCTTGGTACAAGTACCTTCACTGAATACACAGTAGTGCATGAATTTGCTGTGGCCAAAATTGATTCTGCTGCTCCTCTGGAAAAAGTTTGTCTAATTGGCTGTGGATTTTCAACTGGTTATGGGGCTGCTCTGCAGACTGCCAAAGTAAGTATTGTGGTGGATGTTTCTGATATCTCATGGGGTCTGTTCGGGGTTGCGTGGCCTGCAAGTGGGTCATCAGCGTGGCAGCCAGGAGGTTTAGACTCTGTTTAGTTCAGTGTGGAAAGAAGATACTAGTTCTCTCCCTACTTCAGATTCTGTCTCTAGGGTACGCAGAAGTCTTCAATTCAAAATCCAGTAAAATTACTTATTACCATCGATTAGTTTTCCCTCATACTCTTGTCACCTCTAGAAAAATGTTACAACAGGGTCTATTTGTTTTATTGTAACTGAAGTCTAGGAATACCTAGAGGTCTATATGTGCAACACTCATAGTTTGTAGCAATACATGAATGTGACTTTTACAGTTGGCACTGTCTCCAGTGGAGTGACACTTTAGATTTTAACACCACTGGAATATGAAGCAATCATAAAAAAAAAAAAAAGGTGTGTCTAAACCTGAAGGTGAGATATATAATGAAAACCTGGTCTCAGAAATGTATTTTAGGGACAATTTCTCTTAGTCACATGTAGCATTATAACTGTATAGCTGGCTACCGCACTAGTAGGTATGGATGTGCAAATTCCTTCTCAGCAGGTAATCTCTAAATTGCAAGAAGTGGTTTAAGTCAAGTCATGTTGGTAATGAGAAAATGCATTGTACTTTCCTTAGACTGTAACAATATGCCATATTTATGTGGTTATTGTTACAGGTGGAACCCGGCTCCACCTGTGCCGTCTTCGGCCTCGGAGGAGTTGGCCTCTCTGTTATCATAGGCTGCAAGGCGGCTGGAGCTTCCCGCATCATTGCCGTGGATATCAATAGCGACAAGTTTGCCAAGGCCAAAGAGCTGGGAGCCACCGACTGCATCAACCCTAAAGATTTTGATAAGCCCATCCACGAAGTGTTGATCGAAATGACCGGCGAGGGCGTGGACTACTCCTTTGAGGTCATCGGCCGTATGGATACCATGGTATGCAACCAAAAGATGGGGTCACATGAGGCATTAGCATCTTAGCACTCTCTTCACCAACCCACCAAGCACTGAGAAGGAGGAGCTGAGAGCTACTGGCAGAGTACTGAGCTAACTTCAAACCTGTTAAATCCAGCTGTCTGCCTCTGAGATGCAGGGACAGAAGCATGCTCAGAAAGTTAGGAAAGGGAATGTCATTGTCGTGCCCTGGCCTAACCAGGGTGGCTACATTTCATGTAGCCCATTATCTGCTCTCCGACAGTGGCTTATCACTAATGACTAAGACAAAATGGGGAAGGAGAGCAAAGCTAAGACATCCCTAACTAATGACAGCAGATACAATGGTGTGAGCAGATACAACAGACCTTTTTTGATGTGGTTTTAGTTACAAAAGATCAATTGCAAGCAGAGCCCTGAGAGGAGGAGATGGAGTTCAAACTTTCATGCATCAAGGACAAATCTTGGCTGACTCTGGGTGTCCCACGGTTTCTAATGCAGACTGCAGCCTTGGCCTGTTGCCAGTGTAACTATGGAGTCAGCGTGGTTGTGGGAGTGCCCCCTGCAGCACAAAACATCACTTTTGATCCCATGCTCCTTTTCACTGGTCGCAGCTGGAAAGGCTCTGTCTTTGGAGGTAAGGACTTGGAAAGATGTGATTTAACTGGCTTGGGAAACTTGTAAATCATCTTGAATGAAATAGGATATATCAAATTCATTTCTTGGGTTGTCTTATAGGAAGTAATATTAATGGCAATTTTGTTGACAAAGAAGTACAAAGGGATTGTACAAAGTACAATTACTGTTAGTTAATGGCAAAAGAAGGAAGAAAAAAACAGGGAGGGAGGGAGGGGGAAGAAAGGGAAGAGGAGACAGAGAGAAAGGAAGATATAAAAAGAGAAAACAGAAAAAGAGGGAGAAAAGAAGAAAGAAGAGGGGGAAATGAAGGAAAAAGGGAGAGAAAAAGGTGAAAGAAGAGAAAAAAGAAGGGGAAGGGGAGGGGAGGAAGGGATAGGAGGAAAAAAGATAAGAAAGATAAGAAGACAAAGGGAGAAAAAAGAAAATTACAAAGAGGGGGAGAGGACAGAGGGAGGGGAAGGAAAAGAGCAGGAGCAAAAAGGAGAATGAGAGGGAAAGAAAGGGAGAGACAGTGGGAGAGATGGAGAGTCAGGATTGTAAAGGACATCAGGAGTCATACCCAGCTGATTTCCACATAGGTCAGACCCCAGCTCAGCCCCTGGCCAGCTGCCGACAGTGCCTTCCCATTCTTTCTCTTGTTGGAGCTCTCCCAGCAGAGTCCCACACTCAGCAAGTCCTAGCTCACTCAACACAAAGCTGAAGGCCACAGAAAACTTGTTTCCAGCAACAGGTTTTCTCTCTCAACCAGTTCCACTCATGTATTCAATAGACACCTGAATAAAATAGCAGAGACAAATTAGGTTCCTCTGGAAGGGCATCCTACTATTTGTGACAACTTTATCTAGTAGTGCTGGTAAGAAAAGAGTGACACCACCTGCTCCCCAGTTTTGAGCAGACAATCAAGTTTCCACTTACCAACATGGATGTCAGCACTCTGGCTTTCGTATGAAAGGTGATTAAGTTGAAACAGTATTTAATGTGGGGGAAAGTTTGGATTCTGTAAAGATTCACATTTTTACTGGTCTTCTACTGGGTTTGTCATACATGGAATAGCTGCACTTTGTCCCATGTTTCCTGCTGGCACCCTGTGTTACGAAGGTAAAGACGTGCTGCAACATTTCATCCTGTTATTCTTCTATACAAGGTTTATCTAAAAATTTAAGCTGCCATAGGTTTTATCTATTTTGAGAAGCATTTAATGTTTCGTTATCCATTGTCTGTGGGGTTTTTTCAGGCTGGAAGAGTAAAGATTCAGTTCCTAAACTCGTTGCTGACTACATGAAGAAAAAGTTTGTTCTGGATCCATTAATAACCCACACACTTCCTTTAATAAAAATCAATGATGGATTTGATCTGCTAAGGACAGGAAAGAGGTAAACATTGCTTCACTGTAAAAGTTCTGTATAAATAACCTAAAGGAGCTCTACAGTAAGACGGAGTCTGACTTCATGGCAGAGAAGGGGGCAGGCAGCCCACTGGGCCCCTTAATCCTGTCCAGTGTGTTCCCATGGGCTGCAGCTGGAGTAGTAAAGGCAGCAAACTTTCAGCTTTTGAAATGCAGTGGTCCCTGGCTTTCCTTGCAGAGGAACTTTCAGATTCTAGTTGGAGCAAGGACACTGGGTGGCAGAGGGAGAGAAGACTACACAAATGAGGAAGTCTCTGCCCAGTACCATTAGAAGAGAGCACACAACCAAGGGAGCATGGGAATGCCAAACTGTACAGTGCCAGGGGTTAGCTACCTCACATTTCTAGAAACATTTCAGCATGAAGAGCAGAAACACAGAAATAGCCTATGTTTACTGGAAGAGAAACTCACCATTCCTCTTGTGAATTAGGGAACAGAGTCCCAGTGAAACTGGTCCATAAAGTCACTGGGTACTTTACCTTGAACTTTAGAACTTTCCAAAAAGGAAACTGCTTGGTATATATATATACATTCCAAACTCAGAATTTAGCTCTTGTGCTTTCCTCAAATACTGTGAAAGTTCACCTTAGACTCTGTTTTCAATAGGGTATTGAAATTGGAAATACTTTTGGCCAGAGACATTTGACAGGATTCACCATGGGAATTGAAAATTCTCCTTGGTAGAAGCAGAAAATACATTTGTGTATCTTAGTATGTGTGGGGACTACCCTTTTGAACGTTCTGGATGTTTATAACTTACAGAGTCCAGAAAATTATATTCATGTTTTCTTCCAATTGTCCTTTTATAGCAGCTATTTTAGGTGTTACTTCTCTGAATATAAAAAGCATGTAACAGAAGAATTTCAGCCCCTAAGGTTTGTACTCAGGTTCTAACGCTGCAGCACACGTGTCATTTTTTGACTGTCCTTATTT
>VZRJ01002574.1:216571-229748 GCA_013397565.1 Ptilonorhynchus violaceus | reverse complement strand
AGTCTCTCAAATTCCCAGTGGTACAGATCCTCGTCTGTCTCGCCCTCTGATCGGGACAGCTCCTGGTCTCTTTTGTCTTCCCGTTGGCAGAGATTTTGGACTTCCACATCTCCCCTTTGGGAAGGCTCCTGGCATCTCATGTCTCCCCACTGGGACAGCTCTTGATCTCTTTCCAGTTCCCGTTGGGACAGATCTTGGTCTTTCTCATCTTCCCATTGGGGGGACAGCTTTGGGACACTCTCATTTTCCCACTGGGGCAGTTCCCACTCTCCCTTGTCCCCAGCCCAGCCCCTCTCTGGCAGCTCTGCCCCCTCCTCTGCCCACTCCCACAGCTCCCTCAGGGCTTCCAGCCTCTCAGGGGAGGGGCTGAGGGAGCAGCAGGGGCTCTGCGGGGCAGGGCCCTGGCTCTGTGCCTCGGCTGTGGGGGAAGGAGGCGACAGCGTTGGCACAGCCACCAGCCTGAATCCAGCCCCCAGGCAGCTGCCTCCGGCCTCATCCCAGCTCCCACCGGCCCCATCCCAGCTCCCTCTGTCCCCTCTCCCTTCGGGGCTGGCTGTCACCTGGGGCCTCATCCACATGCCCGGCTGCCCCATGGCAGGGGGGCAGTTGGGGTTCGCCTCCTCCATCAGCGTCTCCATCTCCATCTGCTGCAGAGACTCTCAGGGGAGCTGCTTCCTTCTGGCGCTGCGGCTCTCCTGGGACTGGGCACCCCAGGGCTCTGCGCCCCTGAAATGCCCCTCGAGCAGGGCGGGGCTCTGCCACGTCACAAGGGCCTCTGGGCACCACCATGGCCCGCATCACCAAGGGCCCTGACACAACGCGCCTGTGTCACAAAGGGCCACACCCGGCACCCCTTCCACAGCCCAGCCCACTGGAAGTGGCATGGAGCAGCCCCCGGACTTGGGGACTTGTAGCCCCTGATGTGCCCAGAGCCCTGTGAGGCTTTGGACACGGTGCCACACGACAGCCCCACACTGCAGAGCCCTGGCTTTGGAGGCTGGGCTATTTGGGCCACGAGCAACTGGCCAAATGGACACAGCCAGAGGGTTGTGGGCAGTGGCTCCATGTCCAGCTACAGGCTGGGGGTGAGGGGTGTCCCTCAGGGCTCTGCCTTGCCCGCGGGGCTCTTGAATGGCTTTCCCAATGACAGAGACAGTGGATTGAGCTCACCCTCAACACATTTGCAGGGAACAGGATGCTGAGAGTGTTGGGTGATGCTATGGAAGGAGAGGGCCATGCAGAGGGACCAGGATAGGCATGGGAAGTGAAAGCACAAGAACCTTATGAGGTTCAACAAGGCCAGGTGCTGCAGCTGGGTCAGGGCAATCTCAGAGACACTGAATCACAGAGAGTCATCAGGGTTAGGAGACTCCTTCAAGGTCATCCAGTGCCACCATCAGCACAGCACCACCATAACCAGCCCTAAACCATGGCCCCAAGTTCTGCATCCTGGTGCCTCTTGAACATTTTCGGGGATAGTGACTCCACCAACTCCCTGGGCAACTTATTCCAATGCCTATAACCATTCCTTAAGTCTTTTTTTTTTTCCAAATATCTAATCTGTAACACAGAACTTCTCAAAAATGAATTGTCAAGACAAGGGAAGACCTGGAAAAGCTAGGAATGGTACGTTTCCCTCAGCTCCCAGGCATTACTAGGATGGGTTGGGTTTCCCACCTCCTCACTGAAGGAAAACAGCAGATCAAGTCAGCATGAGCACAGATGAAAGGTCTGAGAAAACTCTCTTGTGAGGGTTAACAGAGATTTTTCTTGCTTATTATTTGCTGCATGCACTCATTCTTTCAATGGACTGTTTTCATTAATATTGTGCAGTGTCAGAGTTAGAAAACAGTAAGAGGAAGCAAGAGAAGGAACAGACAGTATTTACAGAGATTTCAACCTGCCAGGGAGGCCATTAAACAACCTAAAGAAGAAATAGTCCATGTAAAGAAAGGTAAAATATTCCCATGAATGGCTGTGAGCAGGGTAAGAAGCAAATAACTGCTTTTTAAGCCTGGTTACTACATTAAAGAAGAGGAAAAATGGAGAAATTGAGGTCAAACTGAATTTGCTTTTCCAGTCACATACAAAAAATAAAAAAAAAAATCATTTGGAGTTATTGAAAAATGCTTCACTGCATCCAAAATAGGATATTTCATTTGTTGAATGATGTCATTCTTTTTAACCCCTTGTAAATCGGCCTATTTTGGGGCAAAAATAAATTCACAGCGGATTCTTTAAACCATATTTTCCAACATGTTTATTCTCCACAAAAAGCAATTCTCATCTCTACTCAACAAAGGCCTGGATAGGGGGACGAAGACATCATTTTGTGGGTATTTAACACAACCAGTTTTTAACACCTTCTGTGAAGCGGCCAAAACCAGAGCTGCTGAAGGAAGAGAGAACATTGGGAACATTGTAGGTCATGGTTGAGAGCCATGAAGTCACGAGGCTCCTTTCCAAGCATTCCCTGTGCTCTAGCTGGTCCCTGGAGCACGCACCGAGAAACTTTATGTGAAATTAATAATACTGAAGTGATTTATTCAGAGACAGAGTCAGGAGAGGAAATGCTTGTGTCACTGTACACGTTCAGTATGGCTGAGCATGCCAGAGACTCCCTGCAGTCCAAGTTTTATCTTGATGAATGTCTAAAATACAGAGAAGCTAAACTTAGCCTTTCCCGTGTGGTATGGAAATACATGAAATTCAGGTTTACTGGATTAGTATGGAGCAACAGATAATGCAGCAAAACAATACCTTGGGGCTGGGGGCCTCAGAGACAGAGGTGGCGAAAAGATGCAAGGCATGAGAAAATAAAGTACTTTTGTTCTTGTTTTCTGTTGCTAAGGGGAAAAAAATAACAGGTGGAAATTGTGAATGTCATTGTATGTTGATAAGATTTGGAAAGGAGGGACTGTCCCCCACATCAGGGACTTGGTTTGCCTTTGCACACGCCCCTTTGTGCAGTCCCATGCCCATCCCCTGCCACACCAGGGCAGAGGTTCACCTGGGAATTCCCTGCTCCAGACCTCCCAAGAACACAGGGACAGCCCGGATCACCCTGTGCCCCATCCAGGGTCCTTGCCTCCTTCTGGCCGTGCTGTTTTGTAAACACCAACTTGAGCAGCTGCCTTTCCCCTTCCAGCCTTCAAACCAGTGGAGCCTTGGCAGGAAAGAAGACACTGCTGGTTAATCTATCCAGAAATATTCTGGCACTCCACACTTGCTGGTATGGTTAAAACAGCAGCTGCTGCTCCTTCACAGTTACACCAGTGTAAAAGTGCTTCCAGCAAACACAGCTCATTTCCACTTGGGGAAGAATAACTTCCCAGCAGGCAGCAGCTTTCCTTCCACCTGTGGTCTTTGGGGTTTCTCTGAGATGATGACCCCTGCAGAAAGTCCACCTGGAGAAAGGGAGGGTGGTCCCACTGCAGATCTGTGCCTAACTCCAGCATGCAAAACCTCTTGGAGAAGAACCCACCCTGCAGGGAGGGCTCATCACTGCTGTTTGTCACCATGATCTCAAAAAAGACACTCATCCCATACAGGAAGGTGCATAAAAGTGACAGAGCCTGCAGACCTGACACTCTTCTGTCGAGGGAGGCTGCTCCTGCCCACCTGGCTCGGGGCAGACCCCTCATCCCCCTGCCAGCACCAGTATGGCCAGCATGGCACCCAGGAGGATGCGCTTCCTCTCTGCCCTGCTTCCAGCAGAGTTTTCCCTGCAGAGTTAACCAGGATTTATAAATTTCCCGATAGACTAATTGCTTTAGGAAGCTGAGCTTGGTAATTGGCTGTTGGTGACTAATCAGTGCCTGATTACAGAGTAGCAGTTCCACAGGTATGAATCAGAACCTGCAATTGTCAGCCCTCCCCCAAAACAGGGGCTCTTTCTTCCCTGATTTGATACAGTCGAGCCATTGTGCACCGGTTGCAGTTCACTCCTCACACCCGCTGAAGGGAAATATAATTATGGTGCATTCAGGGGAAGGAGAAAAGGATCAATATACAGAAAAAGAAATAATTATATACAAATGCACAACCCCTGTGAAGAGAGATGTTTCTGAAATCTCAGGGAGGAGGGGATGAATGGGCCATTTCAATTTCATAGCTCTGTCTGATATTGGTATCCACAAATGTATTTCTATCTTGGAGCAAAACTGTCTCCAGAAGAAGCCCCTTAAAAGAGGATGCTTTTCCCCTCATCCAGGGATCCACAAAGGAGCATGAAGCCATCTTGATTTTCAGTTTTCCTCTCCTCCAAAGAGCAGTTTCACTGCCTCTTCCCTGTTCCAGGCACGGTGCCAGAAAGGCTGAGGGTGCCAAGCCAACATTTCCTCAAAAGCATTTATCCATTTTCCAAAGCTGAGTTTACAAACCGTGGGCTCTTGCTTCCCGTGGGGGCTCCTGGGCAGGGGAAGGGCAGCCCCCATCAGTGATCCTTCAGAGTGGCTTGGTTTCTGATCCAGGGAATCCAAACCCTCGCCTGGCCACATCAAACACTGACAGGCAAAGCTGAGCATCCGCCTGCCTGGGGCGGGGGGCTCAGAGGGAAAGAGAGAGGAACAAGAGCCACCTCCCCTCAGCCAGTCCTGCCTCCACTTTGGGAACTGGGGGAGCTGGCAAGTTGGGATGTTTCCCCCCGGAAAGGGGGTGGGAGTAGTCATCGCCATCCCATTTCCCATGTAGATACAGAGAAAGGGATGTTTAAAAGAAGTCTAAAATGCACCTCATCAGTAGGTAGAGCTGGATATTTGAGTGCTAAGCTGGACTTCTTTCAGGACTTCTGCAAATGCACAGAGAAGAGAGAGCCAGTGGAGACGTTTACTGTAAAATGCATTTTAGGAACACTTCTGTGCTCAGATATTAACTATAAATGCTGAAATGAGCGTGTCAGCTCCCTGCTTCATTTTTTTTTAATCACACAAACCGCTCTCCACTTGGAAGAAATAAAGCCCTGTGCACAACCTCATCTGCAGATCTTTGTGCTTGCCATCCTGGAACCGCCACCCTGGCATTACCATCCAGGAGCCGTGCGAGAGCCGACGAAATTTTAATCCCGCAGCACTCGGCGCGTGTGTACGCAATGAATGTTTGCGCAGACACGCGGCCCTTTGTCACCCGCGAGCTGCAACGCTCACCTCCCGTACACACACGTACGTGTCAGGCAGGGCTCTGGCTCCCTGCTCCAGGCCATCAGAGCGTGTCCACACTCCAGATCCCAGCCCTGTGACTCGCCGGTGAATTGACAGACTCAGGGATCGGGCAAGTCGGCGCTTCGTCACGCCCAGCCTCGTGTGCTGTCAATAACTGGCGCTGCGTCATGCAGTGCTGATGTTCCTGCCGAAATCCGTATGCAGTTCCTCTCTCTCTCTGTCAGAGGGATCAACCCCAGGACTGGCATTTCAATAATTCCCCCCGCAGGCAGGCAACAGCAGAATTTTATAGCTGAGCTTAAACCGGTAATTTTTTTCTACGTGGAAGTTCTTGTTTTGTACAAGTTGGTTCCTTCTTCCTATACTTAGGGCCTTGATAAATTTTTTTTTTTCATGTGTGGATACCTAAAACTTGAGCTTTAAAACTGCATTTGGTATCTTAAAATAAGTAATCTGTTCTTCATAATACCTCAGTCCTGAGGAACTTCTGTTGAAGCTGAGGGATATATTTCCAAAATTCAGGTTTTTTATTAGACAATGGAGCTAATAAAGGCTGGCTTCCTACAAATTTTGTTATATAGGCTCACACCGCCTGCCAAAATAATCACAGTTCACCCTTAGCCCTGTCCCCCATCTAAATCTCTGTCTGTAGCCATCAAAAGGCTTTTTCTGAGTTTTTTTTCTGAGCAACAAATGGATGGACAGTTCAGTGAGATCTGGATGCCACAGGGCACGTGCACCAGCATTGCCACCTTTGCTTCACACTGCCCGTGGCACCACTCTGGGGACATCTCTTGTCCACGCAGCCACACACCTTCCTAAGGCATGCAGGAGCTTCATTCCTTTGAGAGATACCCTGCACTTCTGCCAGGTTAGACTGAACTTGGCTGGTGAATTAAAGGGGAGGTGGAGTCAACTCATCAGGGTAACCCTTTTTTCCCTTCGGAAACAAGTTAAAGAAACTGGCACCTGAGCTGGGCTCAGCTGCTGCCTTGCCAGAGAGCAAAGAAACACCAGGGCCACGTGTCACCCATCAGTACGACAGGAGACATCACCCAGTCCCCTTGGTAACCCAAGAAGGTTACAGGCTTGCTTTTAAAAATTAATATCCAAGCAGGCACATGTGAACACACTGTTAATGATGGCAGAGGTTCTTTCAGCAAACTCCCTGCTGAAGCAAGGCGAGCAATAAACCCTGGCAAACTGCAGAAACCTCTGCTTCCTCACCACTATGGAGTTTATTCTGCCCCGAAGGTCTTGTGCTGTTTAGTCCAGTGTGTGTTTGTCCTGGTCTATCCCCTCTCCCTTACAGGGAATTTAGAGATGTGACCAGAAATCAGAGATCCATGAATTTCACCTCGATTTTTTGAAAACAAACGTGAAGCAAAACTTCAGGAGCAGTTCCCTGTCCTTGACAGTCTACAGGAGCTTCAAAATATGGGACAGTGCACACAGTCACACACGGATCACGAGGGAGGAATTGAAGCCTCACTTGTTCAGAAGATGCAGAATTGCAGCCTCAAAGAGGTGTGCAACTCTGAAAATGTCCTTAAAAAACAATAGCTTCCAAATCAGGCAGCAATAATATGTTTTCCCACTCTGGGGCCTCTGAGGAGTTATTAAATACAATTTTCCAGGCTTATTCAAATGTCAACTCATTATAGCCTGTGCAAATAGGAAGGCAGACCATGGGATTTGTGTTTTTGTTATAACTATTTTTATATTAAATCTATAAAATGCATAAAGGAGCATTAAGCCCTGTTATTCTCTCTTTTTTTTTCTTTCTCCATAGCTGCCCAACCTCTTTTTGAAAAGGATCATTCAAAAGCAGCCAAATAATAAAGGCTGGATGAGGACATTCCAATCCCTCCTTATCCACTTAAAAATACAATATTTCAAAGGCAATTCTGGAGTGCTTCTTTTGGCAGCTACAACTGGAGCCTCAGTAGAAACCTTTCAGTGGGTCACCCTGATGGATGGCCTCTTACATCCGTGAGGCAGCTGTCCCCATTAGGAGTGGGAATCATCTGAGCAGTCTGAGGAGACTTTAAAGGAGCATTTATCGTCCAAAGGAAGACAGGTATCTTGCATTTGTACAGCTCTTTGCAGCAGCAGATCTCAAAAGATCTGCAGAGAGGTCGGTTTTGTTATGAGGTGGTGGAGAAGTGGAGACCTCCCAGCCCAGAAGGGCTTGTTGAAAGTCACCCTGTGGTCTGAGCAGAAGGGCTGGGACTGAGGCACTCAAATTCCAGTTTGGTGCTGCCCCTGTTTCATCATCATCATCATCATCCCTGAGCCTCCTCATCCTCCTCCTGCCCATTCCCTGTGGAGGCACAATACCTAACCAAAGACGTGAGCGCATTTGTGTTTATTTCTCCCTATCCCACAGGCACTATTTTTTTTTTTTTCAAGCATTTTTGAGCGGTGATTCTGCAGCTGACAGCAAATGTCCTTTTGATGACTTTGTCAGACTGCCAGGGCTGTGAAGACAACTCCAGCATGCTCAGCTCTCCCTTCTTGTCCTTCCTCTTCGGCGCTGGTTCCCACTGAGATGTCCAGATGTGCACCACCTCCACCTCCGGAGCTCTCCCAGGTGCTCCAGAGTGATCCCCACTTCTACAGACACCACATATCTGACCACAGCAAGGGCTCACTCAGTCTCACTGCCTTGATCAAAATTCCAGGCAGCAGCCAGGCAAAGCCCAACATCAGTTTATTTTAGGGGCCAAAAGGGTGTTTTGTTTTATTTGTAAGGTTTTGCCAGTCTTTATCTCCTTGAAAACAGATGAGCAGATTTTGTGTAGAGTGGTAAAAACTGTGAGGCAGGGCAAGAAATCAGTTTTATTTCAGCTGAAAAGTAAACTAGTGAAGAAGCCCTAAGCAACTAAAAATGGCCTTGACTGGAAACAAATGCCCAAGTTCTTGCAAGTCCAAAGGACTTACATGAGTCCCCGGGGCTTTGAATTCCTAAATTTCTCAGAAGTTCTGGGTTTTTAAAATAAGTACAGTAGCAGATAAACAGGATTAGGGACTTTAAGAGCAGATTTATAAACCTTTCCAGGGTTACCCAGGCTGTGCCCACTAGATGGTTCCTAGAAAATTAGTCTCCCTTAAGATTTCCTGGCCTGGTACAGATTTAAAATTTAATTTTCTTTAATAACAGTCCCACAGAGTAATTGTTTGCACATGCATGGGCATGCTGAGATAGATGTGGTTATTTGGCTCATTTAATTGTCTTTGCGCCGGGGATCTGGCAGGAGGACCTGCTGTGTCAAGCGGTGTCTAATCTCCCATAAAACCCAACACTTCTGGCACACACACTCAGGCTCACAAGTTTTAAGCACCCTTCCCCACCAGTTATACAAGCAATAATGTGTGATCCTCCACATTCTTCCAAAAAAAAGGCTGGGAGTTGTCAGACCAGCCCTGTCCTCCCAGCACTTGTCCTGCCACCCCACATGGACCCGCAGCCAAGTCAGCAATGCACAGGTCTTGTCACAGCTGGTGGCTTTCTCCAAATTCCGCTTGTTGGGTTTTTTTTAAGTCTGGCCTCAACTTTCCCTACTTAAAAAAAAAAAAAAGTGGTTGGAAGAGAAAGTGTGATGGCTTTTTTCAAGAGAAAAAGCTTGAAAAAATACCAGTGCTGTGACATCTGAAGTCAAATAAAATCAATCAGAAATAGGTACTTTTAAAAAGTTCATAACTTGTCACTGCCTTGATTCTGGGGGTCAGATTTGTACTTAAAAGCACTTGGAGTGTGTTGAGTACCATGTGCCTAAATAATGTATTGCTTGTCCATCCATGCTGCTGTCTCTCAGGGTTGTGATTGACCACATGGATACAGCCTGGTGCCTTTCTTTGTGTTGTCACCTCTTCCTTGCCTTAAAAAGAGCTCTGTGAAAAAAGGGGGAATTTCACCATCTCCAAAGGATGGAGGAAAAAAGCTCAAAGAGCTCGTGCTGATTTAAGCCTGAAATGCTGCAGAAAAATGCAGCCTTGCCTTCAGGCACCTGATCTCATTGAAAACCAATGTTTTCTGGGGAGATGAGGGCTGGTTTTCCAAAGCAGGTTGCTGGACTGGTTTTCTGCCTCGGCTCACCAAAGGCTGTGTGAGCGCTGCTGCTGGCACGAGGCAGAGGCAAGGAGCACGTGGCTGGGAAGGTGGACAGAGCTTCTCCTTTTTCCAGCAGCCAGGACTGTGATGCTGCAGGGGTTGGCAGCTGGCTGGTGGCAATCGCAGGCAGGGAAGCTGGCTCTGGTCTCCAGATGCTGAGAATAGCCCCTGGACAATAGGCCATTGCTCTCCTCTGCCTGGGAGACGAGCACAGGTCAGAGAGAAAAGCAGCCTTCATGCCTTCTCCAAGTTCCCAGTGAAGTAATCAGAAATACTAATTAAAAAAAAAAAAAAAAGAAAGAATGAATATCTGAAGGCTCTTCTGTTCCAGCTCTATAATCAACAAAATGCTATATCCTTCCCCACTGATGAGCATTTAAATGTTCTGTCCCCTAGCTGCAGCCTGCTAATAGGGATCATGAGGCCCGACTGTGCTGCCAAGAAGAAAGCTCCAGCACGGCTTTTTCCAAATCTCCATGGGCGCCTGATCTGTGTGCAAATGCTTCCTGGATTGTTTTCTAGTGTTCTGTCTTGTTAGGTCTTGCACTTCCAGAGAATAACCCTGGATGGCCACATGTTGGCCATGAAAGGCAGGGGGGTCATCAGTGGGAGATCTGGATGCTCTTCCATTGCCCACTACCAAAACTGGGTTGAGAGGGAGCTAAACAGAACAGCCTTCACCATTTAGCTTTGTGGGTTAAGGTTTTTTTCTGTTTTTTTGAAAGCCAGAATGAATTAGCATATTTCTCTCTCCTTCTACGTGACTGCTGCTAATTATTTTATTAGTTGCAAGAGCAAACCGAATTTGTGATTATTAATGTGGGCAGAAATCTCAGTGTGCTCACAGACACGCTTGAGAGGCTTTGCACTATGTTTTAAGATAAGAAACAAGCGACTGCAGCAGTGATTATGGCTATTACTCCAATCTTTCACACAGCTGGAGAGTTCAGTGTCCACACCTGAGGTCTCGTTCTCCTCTTTCCCCGCTGAAAGTTCTCCCAGTTCAGTACATTGAAGTGGGGATACGGACAATGAGTTCACGTCCCTCCAAAGGTTAAGATGTCCGGCATTTCTTTTACGTACACAGCATTGTTCCTCTGATTTCACAATCAGTCAGACACAAAAATGTTAGGTAGTTTGCCAGGGAAAGAAAGGGGATAGAAAGGAGGACAAGGAATCTGTACAAACTGGGTGGTGCTGGCGAGGTGCTGCCCCTTTGCAGCTGCAGCTGCATCCAGCCAAGAGGTGTCTGGGCCGCATCCCCCACCTTGCTCTGGTGCCAGCAGCAGAGGAGGGCATGGACACCTCCAGAAAGGCACTTCAGCCCTCATTTCACCTCTCTTCCTCCCCTGTGTGCATCTGTTTTCTCCACTGGTGTCAAGGCAGACAAGTCACCTCCAGTGGCACTTCAGTGGAGGAGCTGAAGAGAGTCTGGCTGAAGTCAGACCTCAGCCTGGCCACAGCAAGGGTGCTGCTCTTGCACTACAACTTCAGCTGATACCAGGCACGCTTCAGTAATCTGAAAATCAACCACTTCTTCCACAATGAGAGATTTGCAGTGCAATTAGGCACAAAAGAAGCAGATGTGGGCAATTCAGTCGAATACCCTCATGCACATTCTTGAATCAGTTACCTCGTGTCTGTATCAAAGACATTGATAAATGGTTCTCAAGTAGAAAAAGGTTGCAGCAATCCAACAGCTCAATGTCCTAAGCTGATACACAGCCTGAACAAGGCTGAGGGATCTCCCATGACTTGTGCCTGTGCTGAGAGGGAGAATGTGCTGAGTGCAGGTTTGTCTTTGGTTCAACACCCTGCCAAATGTGGCAGCACAACCACTCTGCTTAGGACCTCTTAATACTAAATCTTGGTTCACAATCTCCATGAAGTTGTTTCAGGTCCCTCTAGCTGAGGCCTGATGCAGACATGAAGTGTTGCACACACATTAAAGATGCCTGTGTGAACATGTCTGGATAGCACAGAAACGACTGATGCAAAGAGACACCCCGTTTCAGATCCCCAGACTTCCCTACTCATCAGTCCAAAGGAAGACAGAGGAAGGAGGAAGAAACCCTAGAAAAAGAGAAGCAGGACTGTTCATTAGCAGTGTGAACTTTCACAATGATTTTATCACAGGGCAGACAAACCACAGCACAGTCATTGGATGGCTGTGAGTTAAGACAATATTGAGCTCAACCTTCAGCTAATTAAGTTCTCTGGAAACCACAACTGCAGGAAGGCAGACACTTGCTAAATAGATTACATTTATCTTTGCTCGTGTATTTTTGTTACTTGTCATCTCCATTTCCACCAGACACACTCACCTTTTCTTTCCCATTTCTCAGCACAATGGACCATCCAGATACACAGCACAGCTCTCACCAGCAAAAATCCCACACCACATGGGGTACAAGTGACCTGTGCTAACCATGGGGTGCCTGCACTGGGCAGGTAAAAGGAAATACAGGTGGGGGGACTTCCAGCACCATCAATACGAGGGTGCAGCTCTGCACCACTGTGAGCAGACAGCTCCTGAAAGCAGAACTAAATACAAACACCACACAAATGCATAAGTGAGCTGCTTCCTGCCACCTGATCTGGGATCTTGTGCTTGGGTGGAAAGCCAAGTGCCCCGAGAGCCCCAGCTCTTGCAGGGTGACTTTTGGTGTCTTTGTTCATCATGTACAGTTCCAGGAGCTCTGCGTTTCAGCAGCAGCAGACCACATCTCAAGGGGCTGCTGCCTCACAGGGTCTATTAACACACCACAAACCCCTTTTGAGCAGCTGGTGTGGCTGAGATGTGCCTTACACCTGGCCCCACTCGCTGCTCAGCGGAGTTTCAGGAGACGCTTTTCCTCTCCCTAAAAGGAAAAAGAGAAGGTTTTCTGTTGGATGTGCTGAGAAAAACCTTCCCTGGCCAGCTGCACCCCGCAGGGCTCTGTTTGGTACACATAATTATCTGCTTTGTAACGCAGATCTGCTGCGCGTGTGACGGTGTGCTCTGTTTATAAAATACCTGACGGAGGCGGAACCTGAGCACACCTGAGCACACCGCGCTGGGTGCCTGCTCGGAGGTCACTGCCTGTTTTGATAAGCTGTCCCTCCATTATCCCCGCTGTTTCACAGGTGCCAAAAGATAAGAGTGAGGAGCTGCAGCAGAGCAGCTTTGCATAATGACGGCAGAAGGTGCACACATGGAAAGGATAATTGGTGATGGCGAGGGGAGTCAATACAGCCAGAGCACGTGACAGCCCCAGAGCTCCCTGTGGATGTGGCAGGGATGGACATGATGGATAGGAGGCCCCGTGGTGCCTTGGCTTTCTCTGGGGGCTGCTCATCCAGCACAAGATGTAACACATACTCATCTGTATGCAAAACTGAGGCTGGGCTTAGCAGGAACAAAGGAGGCAGCTGTGGAGTGCAGCAGGCTAGCAAAGTGGTAGCAGCCCAGATGGTGAGGGGAGAGGGGTGTTGTGCATGCACTGGGCACCAGCAAGCGCTGCTGGCAGGGAGGGAGAGGTGGGTGGGTTTTGCTTGCCCTCCAAGAAGCAGCACGTGCCCTGCACAACATTCTCCCTGCACAGCACAGGGGCAGGACAGTGAGGGCATGTGTGGGGTTTTTTTAACCTGGGTTTGAACTCTTAGTGTGCAAACCATGTTGCTGTCACGGCTTCAGCAAGAGCAGCTTGCCAAGCCAAACCCCTGGAGTTTGGTTCATCTGCACCCTTTTCCTGCACAGCAGTTTTAAACTAAAAGAAGGGAGGTTTGGATTAGATGTTAGGAGGAAATTCTTTACTCGGAAAGGAGAGACGTACTGGAACAGGTTACCCAGAGAAGCTGTGGATGCTCCATGCCTGGAAGAGTTCAAGGCCAGGCTGGATGATCAGATGCTTTGAGCAACCTG
>VZRJ01002574.1:136980-216382 GCA_013397565.1 Ptilonorhynchus violaceus | reverse complement strand
CTTCCAACCCAAACCATTCTATGACTCTATGACTCTATGATTCTATGACTCTATGACTCTATGATTCTATGACTCTATGACAGCTGGCTGTGATGCCTTAGGATTTTAGCTTTTATATTTTTCATATATTTGTAATCCTGCAATTCTGTAGCATATAACTCTGAACTCCATATAGAGTGTTAACTACTGCTTTCCCATTTTGGTCAGACAAAACAATTCCTCCCCAGGCCTGAAACTCAAGGACACCTTACTGTCCCAGGCCCCAAGAGATGTAAACAACAGTGAGTTGGGGGGGGAGCAAACTTGGGGTGAATTACCTCATTACCTGAAGCTGTAATTGGAAGAACTAACCCCGATATGCAAATGGACCAAACTTATAAAAGTATGAAAAGCCCGGGGTCCATTTTAGGGTGTAGCCCCTGAGTGAGCTCTGAGTGTCCTAAATGTACCTGAAGGCCCTTTAATAAATATAACCGCTTTTTACTCTCTTAATTTTGTCAAGTCTCTCTATTTAGGTAGTCCCAGATAAGGCATCAGCTGAGGCACAGAAAGGGTTAAACTGTCAGGAGACTCATGACATGGAAAATGTCTCTCTATCTGCAAGTGGGGTGAGAGGGTTTCTTTTCCAGGGTGAGAGGATCTGCGAGGGGCCCTGAGGAGCAGGACTCTGGGTTTGGTGGGGGCTTGGAGCACAAGCCATGGGGTGTCTGAGCCCGTCCCCCACAGCTGACCCTGCTGCTTACATTCAGAGCAAATAGGGGGGTGTTGAAATGCAGATTTTGGGTTCAGTCCCATTGCACAGACATGGCAGAGACCCAAAGGTCTGGAGGTGGCACCACTCTGGGAGCACGAGGCCTTAATTCCCTGGTGCTAGGGTTGCTCATGGGGGCTTTTGTTCAGGGATACTGTGCCTGGTGCTAAGACAAATGATGCCGTGGGCTTTACTGACCCTGACAGATAAAGCAGACAGATTTAGGCATTTCAAGGTAAAAATTGAGTGTGTAACCATCAACCTCCAAAAACCACCCACCTACCTCACTGCTCAGCCCCTTGCAGTGTGGGTGCAGTCCTTAGGCACGATTCCTGACCCTGGATGCTCTCCAGCCTCCCCACATTTGCCAAGCCTCCCCGACACTCTCTGCTTTATTTGCTCCATGTGAGACTTTCTTTAAGGAAAGGTACGGGAGGCCAAGGCGTTTTTCACGCTCCTCGTGGCCGATAATACGTGGTCAGCCCGGATGAGTGAAGCTATTTGCATGTAATTGAGGTAGAAGAGATAAGGCTTGTGCACATAAAGGGTCGCCAGGCTCAGCTGGATAGGGATAAAGCTGGATAGGGATGAAGCTGGCAGCCTCCTGCGCGGCTCTGGCTCAGACCTGACGCAATGGATGCTGCGGGCTCGTGGTATTTTCACAGAGCCCTGTGTGAGCTTGATGTGTGTGATTTGGATCTTTACGAGTTTGTTAACAATTGTGTTCGCGCCTAGATGGGCAAGATGGAGGAGCCAAAATTCCAGGCAGCGAAGGGTAATTAAGGCACATCTTCAGCGCCAGAAGTCGTTGGGAAACTGTGGCCCCATCCCAAAAAATGGGCAGAGTCCTGTCTCACTTGGTTGAAGTCCCTATCAGATAAGAGACCTGGAGCTGTATAGCACCAGGGCTGGGCAAGATCGGTCACCCTGGACACAGGGTCCAAGAGGGGCCGCACAAGAGCCCTGATCCACCTATTTCCTGGGAATGTGACAGCCCATGGATGGGCTCTGAGAGGAGGGTCGTGTTTTAAACACAAGCAGAAGGGGTACAGCACAATCCCTGTGGGTTCAGGATGCCAGGCTCCCCAAACACCCAGTACTTCTTCAGAAGACAGACCCAGGGGGAGGCAGCACATGCAGAATATTTGGAAAACATTCATACTGCATTGAAAGGTACAATAGAACGAGGCATTTTTTTAAATTGTCGTTTAAAATTTTGATTGGATTTCAGCTCATTTTAAAACTGTATTTCTCCCACAGTGAGTAAGCAGGCATGGCAAGTGAGTCCAAACTCCTGTCATTAGTATCTTACAGAAACGGTCAAAGATTAAAACAATTTACTAAAGTCAAATACATGCATTCATTACTAGGAATTGCCCTAAAACATCACACATTTTTCTCTTTCTTAAAGGAGAATCACTTGTTTAATCAACTCAACTCTATTTTTTCTCTGAATGCTTTCTCTTTCCAGCAGTGACCAATCTTGTTTGGTGGATTATTAGTATTTTTTCTGAGTGAAAATAATTTCCTAGGATTTCCCTTTATTCATTACAGAGGAGGTGTAGGTAAGGTAGAAATGTTGTGGTGGTGTAAAATGCTAGAAAAACATGCTCCTAAAAGTAGGTTCTTTACATTATTATTTTAATAAGGGATATTATTTTTAAAGGGTGCAGGACTGTCCAGAGGCCTTGGCTTGTGCCAAACTATTTAGCCATAAATCTTAAAAAGAAAACATCAACCTTGTTTCATTTTTTTTCCCCCCTCACTTTTAAGAATAATCTGTTTTAAAATATTTGACAATTGCTGATTCTGGAGGAAATAATGGATGCATTTAGCATGATAAACAGTATACACTCACAGCTGTAAGCAAGAAACAGCTATTTACAGATCTTTGCACACATCTGTAACCCATTCCACTACATTTCACGCACACAAAAGCCAAGTTAAACAGCAAAAACCTAAAAAAAAAAAAAAAGAAACAAAAAAAGGCACATACATTCATCTAGAGTAGCATTGCAAAGTCTTTAACTGCACCAGGAAAGGACTAAGAGTTTATCCAGTTTAGCTTTTCAAGCCACAATCACAACGTTTTTTTCCAAACTTGCTAAATGAGCTACATCACAGCACACCTAATTCTTCCCGTCTGCTCCCCCCAAAATGGAGTAAAATTCCCCAAGCAGAGAATATGAAGACACCCATGACTCTGGGCTGCTCTTTCTGCCCGTGTCAGACCTCCTAGGCACTGTTTGGTTTTTAAGCAGCTCAGATCCTGAGCTGAAGGGGTAAGTTTTGAAATCTTTACCTCACTGCTGCTTCCCTCTGGGAGGCGTGCAGAGCACAACTCAGTTAGCATTGGTTTCTGTGGAGAAACCATCTGCTAAGAAGGAAGTTGTATCATCTTCCTGAGTTAGGCATGGAGGAGACTGGGATTTATCTCTGAGCTGTGGACACCTACAGTTCACCCACACACACCTGTGGTAGACATTCCTTGCAAGAAAGTGGAGTGAAATGTACATTTTTTTTAAGCTCTGTTCACCCAATCTCCTTTGATTCTCTTAGAGGGTATCGTGAGCTGCATCAGCATTTCGCCTTGGTTCACCCATGGGCTCTCCAAATGTTTTGAATTCTCGGTGCTGCCATCAGTGACTTTAATTGAATGCCTGCTCCTCAAGAAAATATTTGACCAAGGACTGTCGCCCTGGCTGAGAAATGCAAAGTATTCAGGGGCATTTGAGCTGGACAAGGCTGTTGTGGATCTCTTGGTGAGATTTTCTCCCAGCCCGAGCAGGGCTGACCTTGGCAATGAGCAGCTGCATGTGCCTTTGCCCTGCCAGGACCCTCGAGAGGCAGGGGGGAGTGATGGGGAGGCTGTGAATGTTGATGACAAGTGGCATAGAAATCACAGCAATTTTTCTTACAGAGAAATCCATGTTCCTGGGAGCTATAATGCCTTTAGTAGTGTTGGGACCCGGAGAATATCTCTAGGCATCAGGGAGTTCAGGGCTTTGAGTGTCTCCTGTCTGTCTTGGGGAAGGCAGGGGTGTGCAGAAGCTGAGGGTGAATGCATCTTCCTTTCCTCTGAAGTCCCAAATGTTTTTCTTGCAACAGAGAGGGTTGGGTGAATAATCCTGATTTCCCACACTGAAGTCATTCACCTCTTGAACAAAACAGAACACAGAAGCAGGGTGCACTCCTTATCTTTGTATTTCCACCAGGCAAGTCAACCTTTCTTCTCCCTCCTCTCTCCCTCTGGCCTGTATCAATCCCTCCACCACATGAAAGAAAAGCATCTCAACTAACATACCCTCTGTCTAAGGAAATCTCTTCCTATTTCCATTGGCTCCATGCAGTGAGTGTCAGGGAGCTCAGAGGCAGTGCTCTGCTCCCCTGGTACGACTCTCCCTGCACTGAGCAAGACTGCCAAGGTTCTTACAGGATTAGGGATGACCAGCACCCAGTCGTGACCATTTCTGATCTCTCCACCCTGCCCCAGCACCTGGGGTTACTCAAGCCCAAGCTACCAGATGCATTTTCCACATATTCCCTGGAGAAATGCAGCTTTCAAGCCTCCCCTCCTCTGAGAACAAATGCAGCACTTGAATCCAAAAATGAGGTGTTACAAAGAAGGCCTAAAAGGAGAGGAAGGGGTGATATGCTGAAAGTGGAGAATTGTGCTGGTTTGGATATTTCCAAACTTGAAAATTTCCCTCATTTTGCTGCAGGATGTTCCCCATCACAGCTCCATGCAAAGGCTGAACTCCAGTGCCAGATTAGCTGTCTCTCTGCTTGTAACCTGAACTTAACCACAAACACAATCCTGGAAGGAACAAATGCTTCAAATGAAGCTTTTCTTTAAAACCAAAACCAAAACCGGAACTTCAGTGCTATGGACAGAGCGATGATCTTGTATCAAAGGCACAGGATTTAGGAGTTTTCATTTTGTTAGGGGAGTTCTTGTGTGACCATGCACCAGATACTCATCTTAAAGCATCAGGCCCTGTGATGTGAGACAGAGGCTACTGTGGAACACAAAAACAAGACACGTGTGTCTTTAGCCTTGTCTCTTGGTGTAGTGCAACCCAAAAGTCCTGTACCCAAAGAAGAGTCCTTGTACAGGAGGCACTTCACAAAGCACAGGGAATTAGCTCAGTGTGAGGAGAGAGAAAAATGAATAGCAAACTCTCAGTGTGTATGTACATGTATATAATAAAGTGACAATATAACAAAAAGGGGTCACCGTAATATTCTCTCACGCTCTTTGGGAAATAAGTGACCTTTCAGCAGGCAGCTTTATATTAGCTGATTTCTTAGGTATGCAAGCTATCTAAAAACAGTTGCTCCCTAATCTGCTCTCATCAGCTCCAGGTTATGGGAGTTCATAAATCCATGTAGGCTTGACGCTAATGGAAAATCTGCATCGTGACTCCCTGGGGTGACCCCAGTGCGTGACAGTAACGAGTGAGCCACGCATTGCTTGGTTTGCCCACAAAAATACAAATTAGGAGGAATGAAACAAGAGACAAAGGAAAGAGGTTGGTAAGATGGCAGCATTTACATTTGTTCTGCCTGGAGCAGCCTTCTCTTCCCAGAGCCAGACTCTGCTTTCAAAGTCCCCGCCGACACCAACCGCGGTTGCTGAGGGACACTCCTCGTTTGCTGCAATGCTCTGGCTGGGCAAGAAAGGATGATTTCAGACAGCTGGAATGGCAGAGACCTGAGGGGATGGCAAGTATTTGCTTTAGTACGTCTGATTTATCATCTTCTCCCCACAGCTGCAGGAGAGGGAGAGAGATACTGAACAGATCAGTGCAGAAGCGCAGTGCAACGCAGCCGATGAAGTGGGACGCGAGGCAGTTCCCTGTTCCCACAGACTGGCACGTATGTGCAAACAAGCTGCTTCCAAGGGCTCCAGTTTGGAGACTGTCTTCATTCTCTCCCCAAACTCTGGCTCCAGATGGTTCAACAGAAACGGGAGGAAAAAAGGGGGCAGCAGGGGAAGGAGAGAGCTTTTTGCTGCCCTTCAAATTTGCAATTTCTACCACAGCTTTACACTGGGAAGCACGAGAACAGGGCATCTTTGACACTTAAGCTATCAGAAAACATGACCAACAGCAAGTTTTGTCAAGCAAACGAGGTCCCCTGAGCAGAACCTGAGCTGCTCAGCTGTGTTTGAGCAGAAAGCTGCCTGTTCTTTCTGGGGAGAGGGAAGAGAAAGTCCAAAAGGTCACTGTGCCAGGTTAGTTTGTAAATGGTCAGACCAGGACCTGGAATAAGAGACCAGTCAACATGCAGGCCAAGGAATTAAAAAAACCCAAAACATCACAAACAAAAATCTTTTTACCAAGTGTTCAAGCTTTCCATGACTAGACCCATTTGGAAAAGTGTCTCCAAGAGCTTCACAAACATCACTGTCTTTCTGATGGGAGCTGTCCCTTCTGTAGCCCCAGCCATCTGTGCCAACGGAACACAAAGTGACACTCCATCAAACTGGTGCTGCCTTCAGTGACTATTCCTCTGCTAAGCTCTTTCAGGCCCCCAAAAAATGACTGGCTCAAGTCCCCAGCCACCCTGTCCTGGGCAGGGGTGCTGAGGGACAATTTTTTCAATGTATAATGGACACAGATGAGGAAGAATTTTTTTTAACGTGTAATGGACACAGATGTTTCCCATCTGCCAACAACGCCATGAGGAACAACACCTCACAGCTGAGGCCATCTGAAATGCTTCCCACATGCCCCAGAGCCGTACCCAGCTGCAGCTCCCACCCAGCAGCAGCGTGCGATGGAAACTGTCAGCGGGTACCGAGTGTCCCTGACATGAGACAGCAGAATAAGGGACAAAGGGGACGGAAAAACAAAAGCAGAGATGCAGTGGTAAGAAAACCAGCACCTGGGTCACTCAGACTTACTTAGAAGGGTTTTATTGGGTTTTTTTGTTGTTGTTTGTTTTCTTTACACGGGCACAAACGTTTAAAGCTAAAGTCTCAAACAAGTCAGAGCTACTTCACACCCACCCGGTGCAGAAAGCACTCCTCTTAACACCCCAGTGTGTGTTTACACTGGTATTTTATTAGAAAGGGGGGGAGTGGAGAGACGGGGAAGGAAGCTAATGGCCCCCTGGATGGAAGAGATCCCATTAAGACCCCCTGCTGTATAAAGTGTTGAAACCGTGCTGGGCTGAGGGCTTCCTGAGCTGCTTCTATTAATACAACAGAAATAAATGGGGTTTTGGCTGGATGGTCTCAAAGGGCTGGATGGTCTTAGAGCAGAGGATTTCAAGCCTTTGTTAACAATGAGGACAGCATATGCAGTCAGACTTATCTGTTATTTAGCCACCAGTGGTACAAATGGCTGCACACCCCTCACCCCGTGCTGGGATTAAGAACTTGCTTTGCTTCCTTCTGCGGACTGGTTGTGGAGTTGTATTTGCTTCTCCCACACTTCTGCTCCCACGATTGACACTTTTTTTTTAATCACCTGCTTCTGCCTTTTCCTCTGCTCAGGATTGCCCTCTGTTTTCTTTTCCTTATTGCCTCCCCATTTCTTCTTCCCCTCCAGTACTTTTCACCTTAATGTTGGCACTGTTGCCACAGAATATCCACACAAAGCCAGTATTCATCTAAAAAAATATTAAAGTAAAAAAAAAAAAAAAATTTAGGTAGTTTGTGGACTCCCAGCAAAATTCTCACAGTACCAAGAAACCAGAAGAGAGACTGGGCATTTGCTTTGCAGCATTTGGGATTTTGCAACAGTTCTCATGAATTAAATGCCAATTTTCTCCTACTGGTTCGTGACCCAAGCATTGTAAGGAAAACAATGGCTGTCACTGGTGCCAGTGTGTGTTCCTGGTCCACAACCTGAATGTCAAAGCAGCAGAGTTATGGGATAAAAGGCAAAAAGGCACAGCTGACTGAAATTTCCTAAAGGGCAATAGACAAAAGTATGAGAATAAAAGAAGACTTTCTTCACCATTTCAGAGAAACTCTGATCAGAACTACCACAGCTTAGAGGCTTTTGTAGAGGGACAACAGCAATTTCCTTCCTTCCTTCCTTCCTTCCTTCCTTCCATCCTTCCTTCCTTCCTTCCTTCCTTCCTTCCTTCCTTCCTTCCTTCCTTCCCCCCTCACATATCTTCATATCTTTCATAATTAGTTTTCATTTCACGAGCATTTCAGTCAGTCGCCTGCTCCCTTTGCACTTCCTTCCTCTGTTCCTTCAGGCCCTGATACATGGCAGAAGTCCTTCCCAAAAGTAAAATTTCCTTCTCACAGGTCACGGTGAGATGCAAAAGAGGAAACTGCAGATTTGTGGATACCAATCTGTTTCTTTTTCTTGTCTCATACCATGTCTCTGAGCACAGTGTTTGCTGACAAGATTTTAAAAGAGACATTTGGACTCCCCTGCCTGGTTGCCTTCCTCTTCTGAGTTGGTTCTTTCCATTACGGCTCTGGAAGTAGAATCTGCCCTAGAAAAAGCCTTCAGCAATGGAAATGAGATGGGATTTTCATTGCCAGGACATCCATCCTTATTTAACTGATAAATTATGATGCACAACCAAAACTTCGCTTCTTGACCTCAGCCCAGCCCGGCCAACTCAGCATCCCAAGAACATGAAATGAACACGTGGAACAAACCCTGTGTTTAAAAAGGTCTCTTTTGTTCTCTAACCCCCAGCCACAAAGAGCAGTGCACACAAAACTCAGGGAGACGTGGGACAAAAGGAAGACAGTCTCTTCTGAGCCTGTGGCCTGTTAGCCACAAAGCCCAGGCATGTGTCTCCTCCCTGGAAGACATCATTCCCACATGGGGGCTGGATCACTCTTAATCACACACCGACTTGCCAGCTGTCCCCTCCAAAGTGACAACTGGTTTTAAGCAAGTTGTCTTCATTCTCCTTTCCCCTCAGCGATGCCCATCATCTTCACAGCCTCGTGCCAGAACGGAGGGGGACATTTGCTGTGTCTCTGCTGGTCAGGGAAAGCCCTTCCCAGGCTAAACTCTGGGACTGAGTCCAGACACCGTGTCACAAGCCCAGTCCATGCTCAGCTGCCTCCCAGTCCCTCCCTCTTCACAGCTCACGGCAATTTATAGTGGCTCATCTCAGGGAACGAGCGACGCGAGGTGCCTGCCTGTCTCTGGCACTGAGCGGTGCGGTGGCAGTGGAGGGATAAGTGGTCAAAAAGAAATATGCTGGTGCTCCTCCAGCAGTGTCTGGAAATGAATGCAGCCATCATTTTAACTTCACGGTCCCCAGGGGGGCACACAGATCTCTGGAAGATGGGCTTGGGACAGAAGAGGGGTGGGAAGGCTGGTGTGAGGGGTTAGAGACAGAGGAAAGTGTGTTTCTTGGTTAAAGCTCTCCTAAAAATATTAAAGATATTAAGGGTAATTCCTTATCTTGCAAAAACTTCCCACAGATGCTGTAAACCATAGCCCAGTTGCTGCAGTAAAGAAGGCAAGACTGTGCCACGGCTGACAGCTCAATCCATTGCCATGGGTATTTTGTAAATCACAAATGTTCAGCTTTTTTCCTCAACCAATGTTCATTGAAAGCATTTTTCCATGTCTGTGGTCTTCTCCAAGCTAATAGAAGTTGTACTATGGGTACGCTTCAGGACCTGTGGTTCATTTGAGAGCTTTCACAGATTTCTTTAATCTGTCCGAAATTGCAGGTTTCAAGTAACTTTTAGCATTTGAGCCAGACGCCTCCAATTAACTCTGCTCCTTCAGCTGAGCGTACCAGGGAGGCCCAAGGCATTACAGCCAGTTGCTAGAAAAACCTACCAGGAATAAATAAAATTACAACCTGAGCTTATTGTTCACAACCTGGTAACTCACGCGATTAAAGCGCTTTTATTTTTCCAAGAAAACAGACAAGGGGGGGGAAAAAATGAGAATAAAATTGAAAGCCACACACGGTGCCTCCCTCAGTGTCCCCCCAGCAGCCCAGCACTGCTGCTTGCTGCCCATCCTGTCCCGTATGTCCATGTGCCCTGCTGGACATCCAGGCGGCAGCGAGGTGAGGTGACCCGGGCGGGTGGCCGCTCCTGTAGGATTTGGGATAGCATTCCCCAGCCCAGCTGCCTGTCGTGCCCAGCACCTGCCCGGGTCAAGGACACGCTGTTCTCGCCGGCTGCTGGCCCTGCCGGGGAGATAAACGCGCTGCTGGCCCAGGGCTTATCGCCTTCCACAGCCGGGCTGCTCCCTGGGAATGCGGGCACCTCGCCTCCGGGCGAGCCCCAGGGGTCTGGAAAGACAAAGCGTTTCTGTGGGCACACGTCGAGAGGGGATACTGGAGGAAGGAATGGAGGGGGAGACCTAGAAATTGCAGGGTTTTAGGAAAAATGTGTTCCCAAGCCAGGCGGGTTCATCTGGCCGTGGGTTTTGTGGGCACGCAGCAGCTCTGGCGGCTGGGCTGAGCCAGCCCTGCAGCTCCAAGGTGAAAGTTAGAGAGGAGAGTTGGGGAAAAAAAATAAAAAAGAAAACAAGCCAGCAGGAGGAATTGCAGGAATGAAATGCTTAAGTAAAAACTGCACATTTTGTCGCTTTGTCTCTGGGCTATTGTGTCCTCTCTTTTGGTTAAATTGGGAACTGCTTATCACAGCAATACCCAGTGCTGGCATCACAGCCTGGGATGGAAGTGCAGCCTTTGCATTAGGTTTGTAAGTCAGCTGGTGCAAATGGCAAGAACAAAAGATTAGTATATATACGATTTCCCTTTTTTTAATTTTCTCTCAGGTTTTGGACACTTTGGGTCAGTTGGATGACACAGAACAAGACCCTTTTCTTTCACACTCTATGGGGAAAAAAATCCCATAGATGCATGAGCCAGTCTTCTGCCACTGTCTGAATCAAGAGTAGTGGCTCTTTTTTCTAACTTCAAGCAGAAATTTAACTTTCAATACAGGCACCGAATTACAGCCCTGCAGATGAAAGTCTTTGTAGCCCCACAGAAGAGTTTTGTCATGAGGAAAGCTGCACCCACCAGAGAAGAATTTGCTCTTGCTCCAGCCTGACCTGATCTGCAGCTCTGCCCCAGCCACGAGGGTCATTCCTCTGTGCTCATTTATTTGCTGAGACAACTTGCAAGGGCATCACATGCAGAAGGAGAGTTACTTCCTCTCTCCCCTTGCAGGCAGATGTCCCATGAGATTCTTGCCAGCACCACAGACCCAGCAGGAGGAGAAGCCTGGAGAAGCCACTGTTTTGGCTGTACATGAGCCATACTTATCCTTTACCCCATGGAAAGGGAATTGCTTACTTGCTGGTGCCTTCGCTGAGCTAAGCCCTGAGGTCAGCGCCGTGTGCATGAGAATCCAGGCTGGAACAAGCCCAGGGAGGGGAAAATACCTCAAATTCTGTACCCTGCAAGCCCTATAGCTCTGTGCCACCCAGGGTGACTTGGAAGGAGCCACGTCCCAACCTCCCATCGTGCCTGGGGGTGGCCCCACCACACACAGATGCCAAGGAGGGAGGCAAGAGGCCGTCCTGAAGGCTCAGCAGCTTTTCTCCTGCCCACTCTGCGCAGCTCTCAAGGCTTTACCTTCAGGGTTGTGGCAGGGAAATGTCTACTCAAGGAATGTGGGCTGGGGCTGAAGCTTCTCTGCTTCTCCTGCGCCACCTCTCTCCACTTTTCCACAATCCTGGCAGGAACTGAAGCACAGTCAAGACCTCAGCACCTACAACAGCTTCCCTGCCTCTTGCAAACCTCTCTCCCTCCATGCCCAATCCCCTTCTCCAGTCCCTCAGTTTCTCAGCCTTTCCCTTCCCAGCACAGCTGGCTGTTCCCAATGGAAACACAAGAAATAATTTGGACTGAAAACCCAAACGGGGACACAGTGTGGGCAATTTCGGTTCAAACTGTCCACTTCTGGTGAAGTTCAGATGTAGCAGAGACAAAGCCTGTGATGGAAAGAGCCCAGGAAACAGCCAGAGGCCAAACTCTGCTTGTTAAGGGGAGGAGAGCCGAACTCTGGCAGCTGGGATTGAGGAGGACACACCACATGAGGTACCAGCTGGCAAACCAGAGCACAAACAGCAAGTGCTGGAGAGAGGGGAAGGAAGGGATTTCACCTTCTGAGATGCTCTCAGACCTCTTCATGGTCCTTATGAACTGACCAACTTCCAGAGAGCAAAGGAGAGATCCCAGTGCTCGTGGCAGCTCTTCCAGGAAAGAGCTAGGTGGTCCCTCTCCTGTTTTTCTCCTTCCTTGCTGCCCTTTTCCCTCAACATGAGACACCTGCAGCTGCCAGTTCAGGTTGTTCAGGGAACAGTTTTGCTGCCTGTGCCTGGAGATGGGGATAAATGGACAAGCCAGCAAAGATCAGGGCAAGCACTGCCATCCAGCCTGGCCCTGAGCCCTTCCAGGGATGGGGCATCTTGTGCCCTTAAGAGAGAAACCGGCGTCACGGAGGGAACTGTTTCAAAACTGCAGCACAAATTGTGAGCAGTCTGAACATTTTTGAAATGTCAGAGGGAAAAAAAGGAGACAGACGAAATCCAAAGCCACTTAGGGAGAGCTAAAATGCCTGGTAGGAAGCTGTGGTTGTTGGCTCAGCGGTCCTGTAATGCCACATTATCTGCCCTGAGCCCACTCCAGTTTCAGGCGAGGAGCCTGTGTGCAGACACTGACCCTGGCAGCAGAATTTGCTGCCAAGCAGGAACTTTCCACTTTCCAAGCCCGAAGATGCCAGCTTGCTTACGGCAAAACAGTAAAGCCCCAGCTCACCAAGGAGCCCAACCATCCACAGGAGGTGACAACAGCTGAGCTTTGGGCTTCTGGTACCAGAGGAGGCTGTGACTTTGTCCTTGCAAGCACCTATTGCTGCATGGATTTGGGTGAAAAACTGGCAGAAGCGACAAAAAGGGAGAGCCATCTGAGGGATTTAGCTCAGAAAAAGACAAGTAAACAAAAGCAGGTATGCATATATATAGACGTGGATATGTATATGAATGAAGGAATTTTACTCAAACTCCTCAAATTCAAGCCCAGACTTGGCATGGCTTTCCCACGACAGCAGCAGCTGGCTCCCTGTGGGGTGTGGGTCAGTAGGGGAACCCTGTCCCACCACACTGCTCCCCCAGAGATGGACCAGGTTATTTATGAGGGGCTTTTCAGTGTAAGTTCATGGTGGAGTGCCATCTGCTGGGCTCGTGCAGGGCTCTTCTGGCACAGGAGAGGAAGAAAGTGAAGAGAAACCCCAGGGAAATAGGCTGTGCCTATGCCTGGACATCAAACTTCCCCAAAACCCTTCCCCAGGCAGCTGCCAGGGAGCAGCCACAGCCAGGCTGGTTCACCTGCAACTCGGCATGGCCTCTGCAAAACGCCTCATGGAAACGTCCACTGGCTCCCACCAACTCCCAAACCACCTGGGAGAATTTCTGGAGAGTGGATCCAAGCCAAAATGAGGCCAGGGACCACCCTGATAGTGTGGATATAGCAGCAGCAGGGAGGTACCAGCAGCAGCCAGTGCCTAGGGATATCCCATAGCAGTAATCCATTTGTTAGCACAGATATTTCCCTTTTCTGGTGTGCATGTGGCAGGCCAGGCCAGTTCCAGGGAGGAGGATGAGCAGGTTTCATATCTTGAAACCGTAACTATCAGTGTGCAGCAGCTTTGAACCACATCTGGAGGCACCTCCTTTTGTCCAGCATCCACTCAGGGAGCTCATCCCCCCTAAACGTGCAGCCCCCCCAGCTGACTGCCTGAACCAGTCTGTGTGAATCCCTCACGCTTAAAATTTCTACAGGGAAAGCCACCTCCCTTTGAGCCATCCCTGCCTCCTGCATCCTCTCTGATTCATCACAGATGGTGGCAGTTATTGAAACCTGAATCACACTCGCATTATGTGAACCCACCTCTGATTACAGTGTGAATGAGGAACACAAAAGGAGGAGGGAAAGAAGCGGGAGAGAGCGGGAAGCAAACTGCAAATTAAAGGCAAATCACAAGGTTGGTTTAGGCTATTGTGTAAATGAGGGTGGCTCAACTTTCTGCTGTGCTGGGAAACTGAGAAACACACCATAGTGCCAGAGATCTTCAGGATAGCAGCTGTAGGATCCCTGCTTTTTGTCCTGTCGGAGATCCACCGGCCTCGTGCCTTTCTGTGCAGCTGCAACCTGTTCCTGTCCCACCACGAAGGAGCCTGGGAACCAAAGGTAAAATATACAGGGACAAACTTTGTCCAGGGCTCTCAGAAAATGGTTATGAGAGGACTGAACCTAAATCCATAAATGCTTTGCCGGCGTTCAGTAACCACTAATTCTAGCTTCCTCCATGAAATACGTCAAAATTAAGCTTCTTCTCCATCGATCAATCATCTCCCGAAGGCAGGAAGAGACCTTGACAGCGAAGAATGGTTAAACTGAACAAGCAAAAAGTAACACGTCCTTCAAAACAAAGCACATACTTTCCTGACTGTAGGGTTTTACTCATGTCCTCCCAGCTCGCTCCAAACACAAACTTATCACCCTCGTTTTCGTGCGCCAAATCAATAACAGCTTGTGCGGGGATTGCGGAATGCCGCGTCTGAAAGCCTCTCACACGCTTTGCTGAAGTAAAGGACTGATAATAATTAATAGCTGCCAAGGACATTCAGCCTTGTTGAGTGATTGTTAGCATGGTTTTCCCCTGGACACAGTTTAGACTGAGCCTTTCCAATTTTCCTGGACAGTACATGCAGAAGAGGATATTTTTCTGCCTTTTTTTTGCACAATGCGTGGCAGAAGTTGAAGAGAACATCTCATGAAGCCCTTGGACTGAGAAACTTGCTGAGGACTGGGTCAGCACCTCTCCTGAAATCTTTTCCCTGGCTGCACTAGGAAGGCACAGCTTTCCCACCCTTAAGGACATCCGGGCTTTGGATAGGTGAAGTAGCTCTGGACAGGCTTTCAGGTCACAGGGGAGTATCAAAACACCACATGCTGGAGGCTGGAGGATTTGTTCCAGATGGTTTCTGCCTCTCGCTCTCGTTATTCAACTGCTCTGAGAGGGTTAGAAACCTTAGGAATTACGCCTGGATCGTAAGCTGCCTTTATTTCGCAGTCATTCTGGAGCTGATCCTAAAAGCGATGCTTTTGGGAGCAACAAGTCTAGTAACATCACACAGCACAGTAGCTGAAGGAAGCAAGAGAGCTGGAGGTCAGCTCCTGGCTGGGCAGCTGACTCCTGTCAGCTCCTCTCAGACCAGAGGAGGCAAGTTTCTGCAATCTCCCCATTTTTGATTTTTTCCTTGGCCCATCTGGAGGTGGGAGAGCTGCAGAGTCAGAGGCCACCAAGCCCCTCACAGGCAGCGGTCCCAAAGAAGGACAAGCTGGCAGGAAACCAGGAAAACAAATGACCCTGTCTCCAAATGCCTCCCAGGTAACTCTGGGTTCTTGGCAGGCAGGTGTTTTCACTTCATCACTTCAGCTTCAAGCTGCTGCTTCAATTTTTCATCAGAAATGCTGGTGACAGCATGGGACACACCTCAGTGGGGCACAGAACAGAGCAATGCTCCAGCATCTGCCATTTTCTTTGTGGTTTTCTCCCTTTGAATGTGCCAGTGCTTATGTTTGGGCAGCTGGAGCAAAGACCTTCAAACAGATTGCGTTCCTTGGTTTTCCCAGAGTTTTGTGGTCAACACCAAGCTGTAGGATTGAGATAAGGGATGGAGAGACCAGGCTCTGGCTAAGTGTGATCAACAAGGAAACTGTAAAGGGAAATACACACCCAGAAGCCAGAGGATGCTGGCAGGATGCAAGGACTCTAGTGCTTGGATGAGTTACTGGGAGAGAGAGCTGCTTATGGCAGGGCCCAGTCTAGTTCTTATTCCCAGCAGTCAGGGAGACCAAAAATCCAATCTAAACAAATGCAATTGAGTCCATTAGCAGACATCAGAGGAGCTACCTGCCCTGACAAAACCCAGCTCTGTTTCTAATTAGGCAGGGATGGCTCAGAGTCTCTGTTCCTGCCACTGCGGCTTCAATCCCAAATCCCCACAACAAATTAGCTCCCCTCCTCCCTGTTAACAGGTTTACCTGTTTGTCTAACACTGCTGGCCAAACTGTGCTGGGGCACATCCTCACACAGAGCTGTTACTGTAGCCGCCACCTGAGATTTGTTTGAGCAGGGCTTGTGGGTTTGGGTTCGTCGACACGAGAGTCCACTTACAGCCTGAAGGGCAGGAGTTTCCCTTTGAGGGTAAACAAAGAGAGGTCGGTGGGAGTTCAGGCATCCCTCTCCTTGTATCCTCTTTGCTGTTCGTGGTATCAGCACCTGTGGGGACTTCCCTTTGCCGCTGGTTCCCTGTCAGGAGTGAAGGAAAGCCACACGCAGGCAGGTGCTCTCGCAAATTGGCTGAGGCAGGTGTTTTATCCAGGGCTGCAAACGAAAGTTGCTTTACCTTATCTGGATCAGCCTGGTTGTTTGTGCTATAACTGAAGCGCTAATACATAATACCCAGGCTGGAGCTAACCCAGCTCACGTGGGGACGAGCCACAGCAGAGCCACGGCCACAGGGAGCTCGTTGGCAACCCTCTGGAGAGCCAGGGAGCGCTCAGGTGGTCACTCCTGCTGGGCTTCCTGCTCCCCACGTCCCATCTGTGGACCTACTCTTGGTTTTCCTCCTGAGCAATGGGGACAGACAGCAAGCACATTTCTCTCCTGGCTGCTTTTTGAAACCCTTCTCCTTGTTCCCACCCAGCTGCCTCAGCCGTGTGTGACAGCTCCAGGAGTTTCAGGTGTCCAGCTGCTCTGACCTTCCCTCTCACACGGGCAGCAGTGGAGGGCAATTGCTCTGTGAGGGGGAGTGAAGGAGGAGCAAAAGGATGGTAAACCCCGATCTGCTCAGCCTCAGGTGGATAAGTACTGTGAAACAGTAAAATTCCATTCCTAGGGTCCCAAAACACATCTTGGGCCTGGGTGGCAACTCATCTGCCAGAGACATGGTGACAGTCCTTCCCCTTTCTGCTTGGTTTAAAATAAGCATCCTTGCCGCTGCGGCGGCGGCAGCACCGGTCAGGGTTCACTTGCTTCCCAGCTGTCCGGTTTCACCCTTGCTGGCAGGCAGAGGGATAATCCTGCTGTCATCTGTCCTGCCAGCACCTCACCTCCTGACGTGGTGGAGCTCCCTGGCTGTCCCGGCGTGCCCCGTGCGGCTGCACCACGGCGAGGAGGGGCCCTGGGCTGCTGTGACCCTTCCACCACAGCCCAGGGGCAAGAGTGGAGCGAGTGCTTTGCCAGAACTGCTGCAGGGTCCCTGGGATCCATGCAAAAAGTGCTCTCTCAAATGGGAGGTGGCTATTCCCAGCTTTGGCTGCAGGGATGGCTGGATTGGGGCAGCCCAGGTTGAGCCCTGCATCCCTAATCCATGGCTTCTCACAGCAGGAGAGAGGAGCAACTGCTGCCCACTGGGCCAAGGACAGACAGTGGCAGCATTCACATCTTGGGAAAGAGACTCAGCATGGGTTTGAGCTTGGCTGAGGCTTGGCATGAGTGCCTTCAAGGGAAAGCCACGTGCTGCTCCAGCAGGGGATGGAGCTGGCAGCAGGATGATGGCATCTTTCTCAGAGTCAGTCAGACTGGCAGGTGTCAATCACTGCAGTGACAGGTACACCTGAGGGACCAAGGATGCTGAACTCCCAGGCAGAATATTGCACACCAGCATCTCTGTGCAACAGGGAAAGCTTCCCCTTATTCACAGCCACCTCAGCTTGGAAACCCAGAGGCACAAAGGATGTGCGGGGTCTGCAGGAGCTGCAGGGGGGCGGAGGAGGAAAGAACAGAGCAGCAGGGACATGGACTGGCTCTTGGGAAAGGAGGCAGAGCAGGCAGGGGTAGCTCCTGGCAAGGGCATGACCTGGGGTGTGTGGAAGTGCTGACTGCAGGAGGCTGGGGGCACAGCGTGGACAAGGACAGTGGGATGCTGGGTGAGAAGACAGAGTGGAAATGGCAAGCAGGGCACGATGAGGGACTTTAGGCAAGGGCTGGAGCCAGGAGAGGGGAAGGGTTGAGTGCTGTGAAGGACAAAGACTGTGCAGAAGGTGAAAGACATGCAGTGGGGACAAGGGAAGGCACCGGGGAAAAGCCTTACCCTTATGGAGAATGTAACTTTTTTTTTTCCCTGTTACAGCTTTTTTATTTCAACTGCTATTCAATTTTTTCTCCGAGTTTTCTCTGCCCTTTCTTCCCCTCCTGGTCTTTGACCCTCTATTGGTAATTCCCCTTCAGTGCTTGCTCATTTTGTGCCTCCTGCCCTGCCGGTGTGACTGTGATTGCAGGCACTGTGCTGTGTCCTCTGTGAGAGGACGTGGGGATAGCAAACACTCTGTACCTACAGCACAAAGGCTGCTCCCACCTCTGCTCTGGCAAACAGCTCAGACTCCCTGCCTGCAATTATCCCTTTGGTTCTTCTCTCTGTCCTCTTCCATTCCCTGAGCCTTGGTTTTCCCGTGTGTTTCCTGCAGTCTGGCTTCCTGCCGGCTTCTCTTCCTCACCTCGAGCTGAGTCTATCCCTATCCCTGCCATCATTTGCAGCACTTCTCCCCCTTGCCCAGGCCAGGGAAGGGAGTGGTGTGGCAGGGAGGACGTGGAGAGCACCTACTGCAGATCTCTGTGGTCATGGCTGAGGTCAGGGAGCCAAACGTTTATGGTTTGAGCGTGGGTGTTATGTAAATAACGGCAATTATTCACTGTCAAAGCTTCATAACTGAGCCAAAACTCAACCATTTTTGCTGGACTGTTGACAGAGGCTGCCACTTCTAAAGGCTCACTTGCAGCCACAGTTTAGCCTTCCTTTCAAATGAGTTGTTATTAAAGAAGTCACAGTTTTAGTGAACTTGCCACATCATCCTCTCCTGCCATGAGAGATGTGATCCTGCTGGCTATGGCCCCAAAAAACATATTCCCCTGTTTTTGTGAATATGTGAATTTGTGAATTTTCCAGCATGTTACAAAGGGGCAACAGCAGCTTGAAGGTGCATGAGCACAACAGGGCATCACTTCTGGGTCTGTTCAGTGCGTTTGAAGGGCTCCCTCTGAAATGAATGGAAGCACCTTCCCATTAACCCAGCAGGTTTTAGAGCCTCTTGCTCTGGGGTGTGTCAGCCTCTGTGTACTGCTCAACCTTTTGTTTATGAAATCCTGTGTGGATGAGGAACTGTATTTTGACTGCACAGGAGGAAGTGTCCAAAGTGTTGAAGTAGTTTCAGTGGAGACAGACACTTGGCTTACACCAAGATGGCCTCATTTTCTTCTTTTCAGCTGGAGGTTTGGAAATGGCACTGGCTCTTCAAAAGCCAGCAAAACCTAACAGTGGTTGGGTCCATTGGGTAAGCAACAAATGCTTCAAAGGGTGACAGAAAACCATCAGGACTTGTGATGCCTTCTGATGACCCTTCACTTACCCCAAGTGCAAGGTGGAGGGTGGAGTTCCTTCGTTACACCTAGATCCCCCCAAGAAAATCCCTTAGTAATCCCCATCCACACACCCCTTGCGAGAATGCTTCTCCATCCTCCTTCTGCCATCACATGCGGAGTAATCCTCCTTTTCCTGCGTCACCCCTTCGGTGATCCTGCTTATTCTGCAGGATCACATGCATTGCGCAGCAGCCTCCCCCTCACACCCACAGGGTGAGCACCGAGCTGGGGGGGGGGAAACCCTCCCCTTCTCCTACACATTGCAAAGAAAGCCTCCTTTCTTTCCCTTTTTTTCTTTCCCCCCAGGAGTTTAGTTCCCCTTTCTTTCACCTTGATGCCACAAAGCCACTCTTCTCCGAGCGGTACCAACAGCAAAGGTGGTGCTTGTTGACTTTTCCAGCTAACTTTTTCCAGCCACTTCTCTTTGCTGTGATAACCTTTCCCACCCACCCTCCTGCTCCTCTGAGGCCCTGAGCGAGGCAATGCCACGCTGACGTTTTCCCCTCTGTCACAGCACCGGGACACGCTGAAAGGAGAGAGCAGGACCAGGTAACCCTGCCAGCTCCCCCGTGTACTCGTGCCCTTGCAGCACACAGAAAGCTTTGTGCGCAAACCAGGGTGCTGCTTACTCACAAGGGAAGCCTGTGCAAGCCTGTAGCCTCAGGTAAAGAGCTGCATTTTTTCAGTGTGAGAAACAGGGGGTGAAATCAAGAGAAAATGCCCCGTGAGGTCGCCTCCCTCGGTAAATAAAATCCCAAAATGTCAGGGTTCAAAAACCCTCTTGCTCCCATGTCACAGACCTCGCTGCAGCCAGCCCAACTCCTGAGCACCAAGGAAAAATCTAAACATTCACCATACATCTGGCCAGAGGAGAATAAGTGGGCTCTGCTGGCTCCTAGATTATTGTTATCTTGTGACTCCAATGGAGCAGCAAATTTGGGATGGAGATAAGACCCAAAAGTGATGGTGGTTTGCTTCTCTTTCCCTTCCTTTCCCCAAAACCCATGCAAGAGCCTGTCTGTGCCTCTCCCAAGTCTCTCTCTTATTCGGTGGAGATGACTTAATCCAGAAAGGGTGATGAGAAGGAGAAAGATTTAAATCAAACCCGATTACTGGGGCTTGATAGGCTTCCCTGGCAAGCTGTTCTGGGACTGACCCAAAAGTTGTCAGCTCACTGCCTGCTCCCTTGACAACACTGTTCATGAGCCTTACGAAATGCAGCCGTCCTCTGGAAGCTCTTCTCAGCTCCAAAGCCCTTCCCCCCGGCCAGGGGCAGTGGGCTCCGAGGGTCGCCAGGAGCCGGAGCAGCGTGTGGCTTTGTGGCAGCCCTGTGGCTATCGCTGGGCAAACAGAGGGAGAAACAGCCCCATGAGTGCCTTGTCTGAGACTCTTGAAATGGCATCCTCTCCCTGTGGCTCTGGGAGGAATCCACCCAGGAAATCAGTCCAGCCTGGCTGTGAGATAATCCTGACAGGCCACTGCATGTGCCCACCACTGTTCCCGATGCTGCTCTGCCCAGCCCCTCTCCCAGGCTGTGCGAGTGGCTCGTGGTAGCCACAGGGACCTCAGGGCAGGCCCCAGGCAGGAGCCAACTTGTAGCCACTCCTCATCCCAGAGGGTGGGGGCTGGCCTGAGGCTTGGAACAGGGAGAAGGTGCCACCACAGAAGTGGCAGTGGCCATCACAGGCACCACCCCCCAGGCAGGCATGTGCCTCCTGGCAGAGGCAGGAAGCAAATCCCTAACTTTGGAGCTCACAGAGTTTGTGGAAAGGGTGGTAGGAGATGGCTGTGACTGTAGCAGAGACCTGAGCTCAGTGGCTGTGGGGATCCCATCCATTCTCCTGCAGGAGGAACAGATGACTTCAGGCACGATCCAAGCGGTAGAAGGACAAGTCCAGAGGAGCTGCAGAGTGGTGCAGTGGGAAAGCTCCCTGTCCCAGACCCGGCTACAGCAAGGACAGTGAACAGTGGCCAACACCTGAACCCCCCAGGGGGATACAGGCCATTGAAAGTGACGAAGAACATTTCAGATACGATTTTGAAATGAACCGATTACACCCTTCTTCTTCCTCAATTCAGTCATAAATGCAGCTATGAAATCAGGTTGTGTTATAAATAATTAAAAAAAAAAAAGCGCTGGGCTAAAGCAGCATGAGTGACTTATCCTTATTAAAAAACAGAGAGTAATAAAGTAAAGCTGTAATAATAAAACAAAAATGTTGACTAATATCTGTGAGAAATTTGGAGGGCCATAGAGAGAATGAGCTATTGTGCTTTGTGGCGGGTGGGGTGCTGGTGAAGTGTTTGTGGTTAGGACAAAGACACTGAATTTTGCAAGCAGTCGATGAGTTTTAGGGTTTGCTTTCTGCAGGCTTGCTGCACCAGTGAGGAAATTGTTCATGCTGAAGAAAGGCAGACTTTTATTGAGCACACCAGAGTCTCTTTTGAGGGTCTTTTTTTCTCCTCTTTCTTTCTCCATTGCCGTTGGTAAGATACATTTTAATATTGCAGAAAGAAAAGCAGTGACAGAGAGCTCCTTGTTTTCAAGCTGTATCAAACCTCTTGCTGCAAACCCCGCAACACTTGCCTTTTTACCTTGCTGAGCTGGCTTTGTGGACGGGAGCTGGAGGGACCTGGCTGAGGAAAGGCTGCGTCCGTGAAAATCTCGGCGAAGTAAAAGTTCAAAGGAGGAGAACGGAACGGGAGATAAGAAAGCTTCGAATCTTCATTTAAAAGGAAAAGAAAATCTGATTAAGATGTGCTGGCTAACTCAAAACACATGAGGCTGAACATCAAAAGGTTGGTAACTCGTACACGTGCTGTAGATAATTATCAGTTTAACTTGATACTTCCTACAGCGACAGAGCTGACGTCAGGCGGCTCCGGCGACCGACTTTCACGCCAGCCCCGACACCGAGCGAGGGCCCCGCTGCTGACACCGTTCCTCTGCCTGCCCCTCGCACCCCTGCCTGCCAAAAACCTGCCTGGACCCCCTCCTGGCTGCCCGAAGTCTGGGTGAGACCCAGGAGGGATGGAGAGAGGAGGCAGTGCCTCCCAGGCAGCTCCGGACGCCTCCTCTGGCCCATCCCCTGTCCCACAGTGAAAGGACAATGACAGAAAACCTAATTTAATTGAAAATCTGTCACAACACGGCCTAGAAAATAAATGCCAGACCCTGCTTCCTCCAGTCCACTGCAACCTGGGGATGGCTGCAGGCTGGCTCCTCCAAGATTGCTGCCAACCAGGGAGGCGCGTGGGGCAGCTGGTGGCCCATTCCTGCCCTGGCTGTCCTCGCCCTGCTTGGCCAAGGGCGCTGGGGTGGCGCAGCAGGGCCAGCCTTGGGGACACCAGGAGCCACACGCACAGCCTGGCTGCCCCGCGGCCAACTGCAGTCTCGTGTCACAGTCCGGAGCTCGGATCTTGAAACTCCCTGCGCATTTCCAAAGCCAGAAGGTTAGGGCAGAAGGTGGGTAATGAATCCCAGATTTTCCGAGAGAGTCATGGGCAGCATAAGAATAATGTGACTTCGGGGAATGGCAAAGCAAAGCATTTCCCTTCCCTATCCAAGAGGCTTCTGCTCAGTCCCAGGCTCTCCCCAAGAGCTGAAATGCCCTTCTGTCTGCCTGTCCACGGGAGAGAGAGACAGACACAGACAGACAGAGACAGGGCGTGGGCAGGGGAGAGGTCATGTTTTTGTTAGAGGGGAAAAAATTCAAAAGCCTGCTGGTGAAACACTCCTAATCCCTATGACTCTATGGTGGAGGTGGGAATTTTCTCTCTCTCTCTTTCTCTCTCTCTCTCCCCATGCATAGCCCCATGACAGTTTTCCTTCATTAGGAGCTCTCTGTGCTTCATCCACAACCCCAAGACCACCTTCGCTACATTCTTTTTTAATTTAAGGATTTTATTGCTATGAGGGAGGACGGGGGAAACACCAAGAATTACAACTAAGTCTCCCACTGAGCACTCTGTCATTACCCCATCCTTGTGAAATATGCTTTTTTTTTTTTCCCCCCATGTACTTAATCATTTATTTAATGGACAGCAAATGGCATGTGAGGCTTCACGGTCTATGAGGAATGAAGCCCAACCTGCAAGACTCTCTGGTAAGTCAATTGTTTACAGTAAGCACAGCAATCCATTAAAGATCCTTCTGAAGGCTCCTGGAGATCAGTTTGAGGCCAGTAGAATAGCCTGGATTTTTTTGGAGGGTGGAGAAATAGAGTTACAAATGCTCCTTCCTGTCTATGCCAAGCCTGAAATGCAAAGTGGACTCACACTCTGTTGAATATTAGACACACACAGACTGACTGACCTCCCCTGCAAGGTCAGCTCTGTCCCACACTGCTGACTTCAAACAGCATAAAGCATCGTGAGTTTCAGCAAAAGGAGCTCCAAATACAGAATTGAGACCTATTCCTACAACGGTGCTTTAATTACCCCAAAATGCTGACAATAAGTATACATTTTAATTAAGGGGAATGAATTATGCATGGCTGTATAGCACTTTCTCTGTAGGTAGTAGATGAGCACAGGGACAGGTACGGTATGGATTGCAGGGATTTATCCTGACAGTACAGGGAAAAGGCAATCACAAGCCATTTAGGAAAGGGGTCACTCCAGGCAGGCAGCAAAGTGTGAAAATGGTCCTGTGACAAGCTACATGATGTATCATGATGTGTGAGAACTGAGTCCAGCTTCTCCCTGTCACAACAACACAACACTGGAAAGTCACATCACTAGAATTTTACCCCTCTGAACGCATTTGGATTGGATACGTAGGAAAAGTGATGGCAAAATGCAAAATATCTGCCATCCCCAGCAGGGACATGCAGACACCAAAGTGACTGTTGGTGTTGCAGTTTCCCAGGATTTTGCCATGTTTTGGCAGCTCTTCTGTCACAAGTGTCACTCATCCCCACATCAAGCACAGCATTCATCTGAGGAGGAGGAGACGGGATGAAGTCAGATTTCCTGGGTGCAGAAGCCAACACGCAATTGTGAGTGCATGCAGACAGGAATCCTGGAAAACAAAACCACCGAGGGACATGCAGGACCTCCAGTGGATGCTTGATTTGTGACTTTGGGGGTTTTTTGCATCAGGAGTTTTTAGCACTGGGAGGGGGCAACAGAGCATGGCTATGAAATTATTTGGGATTTCTCTACCAGTTCTGCCTCTCAGAGCTTTGACCTTCAAAACAGTTTCTGTTTTCAAGCAAAGAGATGCGAAAGGCAAGGAAAAATATTAAAACCATCAAGGCAAAAACCCCAAAGAATTGTTTCTGATTGGCACCACCCTGTCTTTCTGTCAAACTCATTTGACTGATTTCCTTGACTTTCATATTTTAGCTGTTTGCTTTGGCATGGGGATAGCAATTTCCTTCTCCAACTGCAGTGTGATGAGTGCTCCAGCCCTTCTCTGTGTGTTGCTGGATCTCATATCCTTATCTGAGGGGGGACAAGGATACCTGGGGGATCAGGGCAGTGGCACTGGGGCCTCGTGGTGAGGGCACTCTGTGACCTTGGCACGAACAAATGGATTTTGAGTACCTTGTTGATGAATATATAGGATCACAAACAAACCAGAGGACACCAGTTTTAGTCTGTTCTTTCACCCTGCTTTACAAAAATGGAAGGTTTGACAGGTCTGACACTAACAGCATGTGTAACTTCTGTTATCCAAAGCTGGCTGAAACCAAACAAATTAAACATTTACTGCAGTAGGCAAGTTTGGGAAGCGTTTTAAAGTAATTAAAGTGTGAGTGAAAGCCAAAATTGAACGGTACTGTTGCTTTCACCTCTAATATGGTGAACTCAGCAAAAACAGAGGTCAGCACCATAGGGTTCATCCAAGTTGTGACAGAGTCCTCCTGCACCAGGAGCACTGGCATCTCCCCATCTGAAGGTACAGAACACAAAGCTGCTGCATCTTTCCAGACAAGGTGTTCTTAGGAGGTTGTAGGAAGTTGTGAGGATGTTGTATGGAAAACGGCCAGAATTTGGACACTGCTGCTACCTCATGGACCACTTAAGGTTACCTGTAATGACAGCCATGCCTTATTGACAAAAACAAACCTTTTGTTTTGATATGTTGTGAATATACAAAAGATCATTTGCCAACAATCTGTCCTAAAGCTCCACAATCCAACTCTAACAATGAGGACACAAGTTTAGGATTGAAGAGGTCTGAATAAATCATAATTTGATAAAGTATTACAAAAGACTTCAGTGAACTTTGTTATTCATTTCCACACACAGCAGCTCACCAACAACTTTATTTCGGCATATTTTTTACTAAACATACAGCAGTTATCCAGTTAAATTGAATGGACACAAGAGAGTGTCCATTAACTTCATATAGGCCACTGAACAGCCACCAGTAGAAATTTTTAGCCGTTGTTAACCTTATCTGAAGTCAAACTTGTGACCTTGAAGCTCATCAGTATAGTCCTTAGCCAGCTCTATTGGTGGGACTCTGTGCTTGTTTCTCTTTTCCTCCTCGAATGTTTCTTTTTGTGTGTGTGTGTGCTCCTGGTGACATTGAAGGGTCATTTTAATTGGTTTAGCCAACAGAAGGTGCACCTAATGTCCCCTTTGGATGGTTGCTCTCATCAAATCTGGCTGTGAAAACACACGTGGAGAGAAACCTATTGAAGCTTTTGATGGTGGAAGTGGTGGGAGGCTTCAACATCTGTTGAAGCCATTTGCTCCTCCACAGACCTCCAGGTGATGAGTTACTTTTTGATCTCAGTCAGAGCCTTCTGGGCTTCTGCCATGAAGAAAGCAGAAAAGCATCCACTTTGAGCTGCTGCTGCCTTTGCCTTTGTTCTGCTCTTTAGCTGGACTCTCCAGCACCAGAGGGGAATGTTTGACTCACACCAGTGTGACTCTGCCTTTCACACAGCACGGTCCATTTGGCTGCTGTGGCTTTGCTTGAAGCAGGTCATGGGGAAGAATCAAACTCCTTCCTTCAGAGACATCAAAATCCCTCCAGTTCAAGCAGGCTTAGCCAAAGGGAGAGGAGCCTGTCACCTCCTGTGGGGCTCCAAGTGTGGAGGTGGCCTGCAGGAGTCTCAGTAGCAGGACACTGCTGTGGTGACCCATGACCTTCACATCTCTCGAGCCTGAAATGACTCATAAGATCTCCAGATGAGCTGGGCTTTCAACCAAAAAAGAGAACATTGTCCAAATGCTCCTTGAGCTCTGTCAGGTTTGTGCTGTGACCACTGCCCTGGGGAGCCTGTTCAGTGCCCAAACACCCACAGGGGGAAGAACCTTTTCCTGATATCCAACCTAAACCTCCCCTGACACAACCTCAGGCCATTCCCTCGGGTCCTGTCGCTGTCACCACAGAGTAGAAATCAGCGCCTGCCCCTCCTCTTCCCCTCACAAAGAAGCTGTAACTGCAGTGAGGTCTCCCCTCAGGCTCCTCTTCTCCAGGCTGAACAGATGCCTATGGCAGGGGGTTGGATGAAGTGATTTTTCAAGGTCTCTTCCAACCCAAACCATTCTGTGAATCTGTGGTTCTGTGATTCTATGAATGAGTCACACTTCCATGGCTGGGGAAGGAGTGCAAGAATTAGATAAACAGATAATAAGAGAATCTGAGAGAAAACAGAGTTTGTAATGGAACCAGGCAAATAAAGTAATTAGGACGAGGTGAAAGGCATTTCAAATATCCGGGCTCATTAGGAGCAGGTGCTCAGTGGAGAGAGTGTGGCCAGAACTGAGAACATACTTCTAGCTATAAGGAAACTCTCAACAGAGTGAAACTGGAAGCACCCAGATGTCCAAGATAGTTACACTTATGGCAGAGACTGAAAGAAAATATTTGAGAATTTAACCAAACTGCCAGGTTGGTACAAATATGTTTCTTGGCTGGGAAAAAAAAACCCCACACCTAAATCTTTCATGGAAGTATAAGCACAAGTCAATATGATTTATAATTCTTTTAAAGAAGCCAAAGGGAGACATTTAAGGAGACAAAGCTCATACCATTTTTTGTGTGCTGTGTGCTACAGGAAAATGGGAAGAAGCCTGAGGCATTTGACTTGTCACACATGCCACAGATATTAGACCAAGTCAAAGGACAATTATAGTTAAAATAATGGAAGAAAATGAAACATAGATTTGCTCACATTCTTCTGAGAAAGCTGATTTTATTCCAGGATATTGCTTTAACTGTGCAGAGACAGCCTGACCAACAGCCCAAGCTAAGCAGGGGCTCTCAGCCCTATTCCTGGCAGTTGTGGTGTTCCTGGCAGAGCCATTCCCAGCCCAGCACACGCCTGCAGGCACCTGGGCTGCAGGTGTTTCACTGCCACCTTCACTGCACTCCTTCTAGTGGGAGGTGTCCCTACCCTGGAACTGGATGATCTTTATGGTCCCTTCCAACCCAAACCATTCCATGATTCCTGCCTCTTCCCAGATAAACCTGGTGTTCTTCTCCAGGGACCTCCTGCTCATGGGATGCTGCTCCCCACCTGCCCCAGACCTGCCACCCCCCACCTCCACATCCCTTCACATCTGTTGCCTCGTGAAAGGAGGCAGGCGCCCTGGATCCAAGATTGCGGCACGGCGACCCAGCCTCTCCCGGGTCACTCGGGCCAAAGACTCACACTACACCACTATGGTGGATGGACGAAAATGGCGTTTATTATCTTATCTTCTAGGTTTAAATTAGGGAGGGGTTTCTGCTCTGCTACTGCCTTCTCGTCACATCCCGTGATCTTCCGTTCGCCTGTCCCTGCCTCTCGCAACATCCCTCCAAGTGCCTCCACGTTCCCCCACCTCCCGAGGTTTGCTACACCCTGGGAAAAGGAGGGAGCATTAAATCAACCGTTCTGCTGGGACAGGTGCAAAAATGTGCTGCTTTTATCTTTTCCTTTCTGCAAAGATCAGGGAGAAATGCCAGGAACAGCTAGTGTCACCCTTGCCCCCGGGGGTGGGCACACCCCCGTCCTGATGTGTGTCTGGAGCTCAGCTGTGTCAGCTGCCCAGCAGGATCATTCCTGACAGATCCTGGCGCTGAGATCTGCTCCTGTTCTCAGTCTCCCAGTACTTACAGCGGTGTGAACCTGGACGTGCAGACGAGGAGCCGGGAACTGGAGCTGATGGGAAGTGGTACAGGCCGGCGTGCCAGCTCAGAGGGGACACAGCTCAGCCTGGCACAATCAGATGCAAAATAACTCATTTGGCCAGAGATAACCAAGCAGATGAGTGAGGATGGGCTGATAAGGCAGTGCAGCTTCACGGTGATGTCTGGAGTCCAAGGAGAGAAATCAGACACAGGAGTTGCTCTGCACTGTGTATCCCATGTGGAGTCAGTTGCCATCCCAGTACTCACCACCCTCTCCCTGAATGTCTTCTTGAAGCAGTGACAAGACTGAGAGTGAACCGAAAAGGGAGACAAAGTTCTGTGGAAAAGGAAAAGGGGCACAGGGGTGGTCACAGGGGGAGCTGAGCCTCCAAGCTGCAACGAAACACTCAGGAAATGTTTGCCCACAGAGGCAGGTCCCACTATTCCTGTCAATGGTGGTGCAGGTTGGCACAGCAGGGACAGGGGGATCAAGTGTGCAAGAGAAAGGAAAACACTGTGTTACTTAACAGGATTACCCTCCGCTGAGAAGGAGTTTCCCAGCTAAATAAACCCTGCTGCGAGGCACACGTTGGGGTTTCTGCTGCCTTCTCCCAGCCACTGCTTCAGTTCCCACCTTGCCCAATTTCCCCAGCTTTGCCAAACCTGTGGTGGCCTGAAAAATGGCACAGCAGGCACAGGAACCACAGCAGACACGAGACAATGTGAAGAGTAAGTGGAGACTGAAAGCAGCTACACCACCACACCATTCCTAAAATCCAGAGTGATTCCCTTGAGGCCTCTTAGGGGTGGGACTTACTTATTTTTTTTCAAACTGAACATGCTGTTTGGAAAGATCATGCAGGCTGGGGACCATGCTCAGCCAAAATCCTGCATTCCTGCTGGGGCACAAGATGGAAACACGACTCTGTGTCCTCAGGTGGTGTTGGGGGCACAGTTGGGTTCAGTGTCACCCACCCTGCTCACAGAGGGTGTAAGAGCTCTGGGCTGGGCTGATATCATCCTGTGAAACAAGAGGCTGTACAGACACTGTACCATACCTCTCTCCTCCTTCCCACCCCCTTCTCAGATCCCCTCTGTTTTTGTACCAGCACTTACAGGGAAGAAACTGCGTTGTCTAACCTAGATTTGCACCCTGAATAACAAGTGGAGCATTTCCAGGAAATGCAGGGGGGGAGGAACAGAGAAGGGGGAGCTCCTGAGATGCTCAGGAATTGGAAAATCAGCAGTGCACAGTTTCTGGGAGCATGAACAGGACTATCTGGAGAGCTCAGCAGCCACACACTGTCTCTAAGGGCTGCCTGCACTCTGTAGGCTCCTGTAAGGGACTCATGAACTTGAGTCTTTTCAATTCTGTGGCTCTCCTGCTTTTCAGACAGTGCTGGGGGCTCCTCTCAGCCCGGGTGTAAATTCACAGAAACGCCAAACCCAGCTCTGATTCCAGCCTGGGAGAAGGAGTTCTGCCCCTCGCAGCAGTGGTGTGAGGGATCTGGGCTCAGGGAAGGACTCTCAAGGCTCCTTCCTTGGGGATCTGCTCCTTTGGTGTTCCACAGCTCAGCTGAGGCTGTACAGGTGACTCCCCAGGCAGAGGGCATGTCCTGCACCCTTAATGCCCTCCCTGTGCCAAGGGCATGCAGATTGCAGTGTAGACATCCTTTTCATCATGTTGGGGGATTTTTTCCCTTCCACATCTCCCTTTTCTGCTGAGGCATTTGAGCTCTCCTACCTAATCCCCAAGCAGAACTAAAAGGGGCAGAAGACAGAGAACACAGGACAGAAGTCTAAACAACCCCTGTGTAAAAATGGAGGGGTAGATAAAGCATCTTGATACTGAGAGAGAAGAGAATGCAAGGAAGAGAGAGAGGAAGGAGATGTGGCTATGAAGCTGTAGATGAGCAAAAACTAAGAGGGATGGGAGAAGCAGGGAGCAAGAGTGGCTTTGGTGAGGGCAGCTGGCACAAGTCCTGGGAGCAGAGAGGAACAGGCAGAGGGTGCACAAGGAGCTTGTGGGGGGAAGGCATTTCTGGTGTGGAAAGCCAGGTAGGTCTGCAGCAAAGTGTGACACACACAGACCTGTCCAAGACACATGTGGGCAAATATCAGCCTTGGTGTACAGAAGTCCCTCCGAGTTTTACAGTGCAGCTCAATGAAAACTAAAGCTGGATCTTCCTCATATTTTTGCAGGTAGGCTGGAAACCGTGGTGCAGAGTAGTGGAGGGGCTTTTGCTTTAAACTAGGAGCAGTTCCAACAGCACAGAGCCTGGTGTGGACAGGAGAAATTCAAGGTGTTGCACTGAGAGAGGGAATTTGGTGCGACAGATGGAGGCACTTTGAGTCCTACAGGAGGTAAGTGGTGCAGGCTGTGGGGCCGAGATGGGGAGATGGAAAAGGCTTTGGCGCCCTGCTGCATCCTGCAGGGAATACACAAGAGGATAAGGCGAAGAAGGCTCTGGAAATGGAAGGTGGCAAATTTATGGAAGGGTCGCTCCGTCCGCAAGCCGCCCTTGCTTTTCTACGCCGATATTGGAAGGAGCATTGCACAACCTTGTCCCCAGGCCTTGCTCCCTGGGCTGGCTTCTCCCAGCCTCTGGCATGGCACGCTGATGGGAGGCAGCCGGCCCAGCCCTGTTCCACACAGCAGGACACTTTCCAGTCAGACAAGCCCCGGCCCGACAGCACACGACGCTTTCGCTTTGCGAATTACTCACGGCATTTCCTGTAAACACCACCAGCACCTACGGGCCGCGAGCGGGGAAACAGAGTGACATTATTAAATGTCTTCTGAAAGGGCAGCCCTGCCTCGTTTTTTCCATTATTTGCCAGTTTCCATGTTTGGGAGAGCAAGAAATTGGAGCGTGGGGAAATCTGAGGTTGCTTGGGAGGAGGGCAACCTTATCAGAACCTCAGGACTGTACTTTCCAAAGCCGTTCAAAACCTTGGCGTGGAGCTGTTCTTTCCCTAGAAAACTTTGGATAAGAAAAGATCAGGAGTGCTCTGATTGCTTACCAGTTTCCCATCCAACTTCTGTGCTCACTGTGCCTGAGGAAAAAATGCTTGTGGTCTAAATGTCAGGATAGAAAGCAAGCCTGAAGAGGACATACAGGCAAACAGAGCTGCAATCTGAATAAAACAGAACCAATCTCACATGCTTGAAAGTTCCGCAAGTTTCAACATTGGATTAAAAAACAAGTATTTTTCTTTGAAAAGGATGACAAAATTGGCAAGCAAAGAAACCTCAGCCTACCATGAGGTCTATTTGTCTTCTGATATCTTTTTTTTTCAGGTTCACTGGGGAGGGGCTTCACCATCTCCCTGGGACTGTGACATGCAGAAAGAGCACAAAAACTGACGTCCCTGATTGTCATGTGACTGCAAACATCCAGGCAGTTAGAAAGCAACAAACATCACAAGATTCAGGATTCATCATAAGAGCGAGGAACCATCACGTAATTTGCCACTAGCACAAAGCAAAGCCAACTGACAGTGTCACCTTACACTGGCATGAACTAATGAATTGCTGCAAAAACAGGCTTCAAGGGCTTTTGAAAGTCGAGCTTATTTTCCCCTTGTTTGTTTTATGGTGTCCTCGGTCAGGACAAGGGGAGTCACCTTGCCAGGAGGTTTATAAAGGCCCATTTTTTTTCCTCAGAGGATGATGGGGTCCAGTAAAGGGACTGACAGGACCAAAGCAATGAGCCGAGAAGATACGTAAGGACTGGACATAAATTATTGCTCTGGAGTAGATAGAGAAAAAGACAAAATAATTATCTGCATGATGCACTATCACAAAAAATGTGAAAGTTAAATAGACACGGGCAGCTAATTCAACCTGGCAAGTTCTGTGGCTGCGCTGGGGCTGTGCCAGCAGGATTGGTGCCATCTGGTCCATGGTGTGATGGAGGCTTCGATTAGAGGGGGAGCACTGATGGATGGATGATGCCAGGGCAGATGCAGGGCAGGCAGAAGGGGCAAGAGAAGAGAGACAGTGCAAGACAGAGTCAGGTGGCAGCACGCTTGGAGTTATTTTGGAATTAAACATCCAAGGCTTAATTTTATTCCAGATTTCTGAGCCCACTTCCACTGAGTCCTGTCCTTTTCTAAGCACAGCCTTAGAAAAGGACTCTTTTTGCTGCCCACAAGGGCTTCTTATCACAAGGGAATGTGGTGGTCTCTTATGAGTCCCAATACTCCTTTTTAGACCAGAGCAATTTGAGACTATCCTAGGGGGGATTTCTGATACTCTGCTCCTGCAGATTAACCTGGGAAAGGGGCAGAGACCCCTTTAGTAGAAAGGAGAAGTACTTAATCTGTATTTTTAAACCTCCAAGAACCTGAATCTGTTTTGACTCAGCAGGATCAAAATATCTGCATTTGGGCAGGTTGGATTCTCAGCCCAAACCTCCCACTTCCTCTCCAAAACCACGGTGCTCCCACACAGAGAGTTTTGTGTGGGATGTTTCCTTGCTGCTCTCAGTGTCATCTGAAACCTTTACCCCAAGTTACACATTGACCCATGGTGTCGTGCCCAGTGAGCAGGAACACTGGCCAACAGGCAGGCATTGTGCAGGGCCTGCCTGAGACACCTCAGGCTGGCCTAAGCTCTCTCAGGCTCTGATGGAGAGTTTTGGGAAGCTTTTTGCCTCCTAGTAGCAAAATCTGCAGGGGAGATGGCAAAGCAGGGAGCTGGATCATCATCCAGCTAGCAGAGAATCATAGGATATTTTAGGTTGGAAGGGACCTTAAAGATCATCTCATTCCAGCCCCCTGCCATGGGCAGGGACACCTTCCACTAGACCAGGTTGCTCAGAGCCCTGTGCAGCCTGGCCTTGGACACTTCCAGGGAAGGCTTCCTTGGTCTTTTCCTGACAAGGGTGAGGATATCCCAGCTACCCCAACCTTCATGAAAATGTTTTCTCAGAGGGTACAGGATAAGCAGGGCCCTGCTTGAGGATGAAGAGCCCATAAAAAAACCTCAGAGGTGTTTTGTGCCCCCTCCCATTTCAGTGGAGGACATCAGGATGCAGAGAAGGGGGATGCTCCCTAGAGCCTGGGCAGCTGGGTGCAAGAGTGACCCCAGCACTGGCCATGCCCTCGGTGACAGGCACCATCCTGCAGGATCCACACATCACAGACAGACCTGGGGGGCTATGGAGGCCCAGGGACAGCCCCCAGCACAGTGAGGGGATGAGCCAGGGCCTGGCTCCACTCGAGAGCTGAAGGAGACAAGGCTGAGGGCAGGGCTGGAGACAAGATGCCTCCAGCACAGACCTCAGGGCTGTCCAAGAGGCAGGGCTGGGGACAGCCACACCCAAACCTCAGGCCAGGAGGGGACTGGAAGCCCCGGGTCGAGCTGAAATGAGGCTCCACAACACATGTCGAGGGTGGGGGGGGAGGCTCCTGGTGAGACTGGTCAGGGCCATTAAGTGTTATTAAGAGCCCTGCGCTGGTTTTGGCTGGGGTAGAGTTAATTCTCTTCCCAGTGGCTGGCGTGGGGCTGTGTTTTGGGTTTGTGCTGGGAGCAGTGTTGATAGCACAGGCATGTTTTAGCTGCTGCTGAGCAGCTCTCTCACAGAGCCAAGGCCTTTCCTGCCCCTCAGCCCAGCGAGGGGGCTGGGGGTGCACAAGGAGATGGAGGGGACACAGCCAGGAGCCAAGGATATCCCACACCATGTGGTGCCATGCTCAGCACAGAGAGCTGGGGGGAGAAGGAGGAGGAAGGGGGAGATGTTTGGGGTTGTGGCATTTGCCTCCCAAGTCACTGTTAAGTGTGATGGAGCCCTGCTGTCCTGGGGGTGGCTGAGCACCTGTCTGCCCATGGGAAATGGGGAATGAATTCCATGTTTTGCTTTTCTGAAATGCACAGCTTTTGCTTTACCTGTTAAACTGTCTTTATCTCAACCCAGTTTTCTCAGTTTTACCCTTCCAGTTCTTTCCTCCATCCCATGGTGGAGAATGAGCCAGCAGACGTGTGGGGCTGAGTTGCTGGCTGTGGTTGAACAACAGGCCCTCAGGGCTCTGACAGATGAAAACACCATCGGAAGAGGGGTCCAACTTCTTTAAAAGCAAGTCCTTTCTCTCTCCTTAGCTCACATCCCTGATGTGAGGTGTTCCTGTGGAAGTATCAGCTCCTTAACCAGTGCCTGCATGAGGCACATCTGCAGAGTGGTCCTTGGTGCAAAACCTGCCCTCATACCACAGAAATCTTGCTCATAGGGCTGACTTGTGTTCTTCAGAATCAGTTCCTCACAGCACAAAATACACCCCTAAATCAATGCTGGTGGAGGTGCGGAGCCCAAAGTTAGGAAATGCTGTGATTAAGGCCGCCTGTGCAGCCTTTCTTCATCACCCTCATGTGTCTGCGTTGGGCAACGCTCTCTAATTGCCTGCTCCACAGTGTCTTACTCAGACTTCAAGGTGGGCAGTGCTCTGCTGTTTGGTCCCTGACCTGTTCTGTACCCACTGGCACTGGGCTTTGTGTGCTCCAGCCCTGCTCGGGAAATTATTAATTCACAGCTTTTTCCAAACTCCCCACCATTAACGCATCAGGGCACGTGCAATGGGGGCTTGCCCAGCTTCACAGGAGTCCATTTGGGAAAGGTGGGAAGCCAGCAAGAGAGGAAATGAATGAATATTCCGTTTTTGGCACTCAAACTGGGAGTGTGAAACTCTCAGAGACTGAGCCTTCCCAGTGCTCAGTGTCTTTAAAGCCAGAAACCACCAAGTTCAGCAGAATGAAAAAACCCCACAGCGTGTCTGCTAGTCACATCCCAGTGCTCCTGCTTGTAGCCAAAGCAAAGGAACAGCTGATTACTTCTTGGTTTCAGCCACTGTTTTAGTGTAGCAACAAGAGCTTTGCAGAATAGGCTGCAACAGAGTTCTGTTACTAAAGCCTCATCTTGGAGAAAAGACGTTTGACATTCAGACTGCTTCCTTCAAGGGAATTAATGCACTTATAAGTACTTCAAGATAAATGTTAGATACACTGGAAGACGCAGTTCTATGTATTTCATACATGTCAGGTACCAAGCTATACACAACCGGAAAAATCAAATTAGACAGCACTTTGCAGGAGACTGTGTTGGCTGCGTCCAGGAGTTCTATCTTTGCAAGGAATTACACCTTTTTCTGTGTGCTCTCTGCAGGTTTGACATCCTGGAGTTGGGAAGAAGAATGAGAGGTCAGCAAACATCTTTGTTTCAGTCCTGTCTTTCTCTCACTATGAACCCCCTGGCTGTTCTCTCCTGTGATGAGCCAAAGTCCTTGTCATTCCAGCCATCCTTTCCCAAGCCAGAGCCACCAGCCTTGCAGCTGGCTGCACTCACTCTCTGTGCCATCTAAGGCCTCACAAGCTGAGTAGCAGCCACTCAATTCACCAGGCACAACACCAGGTGCCCTGAGCTGCTCTGCCAGGCACCAGCCTCTGCCCCATACCCAAGCCCTGCCTTCATCCAGCTGGTGCCCAGTTCCTGGAGTTTGAATAAGGTCTCCTCTTGACCCTCCAGCCTCTGTTTAACTTTGTCTCCTCCAGGAGACAAGCCAGCCTTTCTGCTGTCTCTGCCACCCATGTGCCATTGAAGGTCCTGCAACACCAGCATAAATCACTGCTTCCTTGGGTAACCTCTGCACTCTACAGGCTTGGTCCTCACCCATCCTCAGGCTTTTCTCTCAAAGTCTCAGGGAAAACCTCAGCTCTCTCCCAATGATCCCATCTCCATCTCCCTGCCTAGACATCCCCTCCTCCGTCCTTTCTCGAAGTCAGACCAGCCTTTCTGCCTTTCTTCCATGAACTATCCTCCTAATCCCTGTATTTTTTCCTCCCCTGTTCATGTTCCTAATCTCCCCTGTAGTCTCCCAGGCCTCACTCTGCTCTCTTTATAGATCTCATTTACCATCTTCTTGTCCAGTTTCCTTTCTTCAGCCTCCTGGCCTTGTCTTTACAAACGAAGGTTCAAAATTTGAGTGGGTTTTCCACCAAAGAGGAGGAAAAACACACCCCATAACCCAGGTGTTTACTCATTTATGATGTTACATACCACCCAGGCAGTGATGTGATGTGCTGGCGGTGTCTTTGAAATTATTCACATACTTCTGAAACGCTGGACACACGTACAAGATAAGGCAGCAAAACTCACCCAAACTGTACACAAAGTGCATGCTCTTCCCTTTACTCAGACATTTTTTAGCTTAAGAAGGAAATACTATGTCTGTATGTGCACAGGACAGGCTACAGGTAGGTGTTCTGTGGTTTTTGTTGTTCACAGGAGCAGATAGATTTGCATTAAGGGCAGACACAAAGGTAGACTGAGTAGACAGATTAGGTACAATCACATCAGGTGATGTAGAAACGCCCCCTTTTTTCCCCAGTTCATTATCCATGTAAATGAATATTTGACTAAAAAAATATAAAAAAACCCAGCAGTTCCCCTTTATCTTGGCAGTATGAAGTCAGAGTGCAACCAGCTCCTACCCTAAAACAAGGGTGACCAGAGGTGAATGACTGAGTAGCTGAAGAAGTTTCTTGGCTGATCGTTATCAATCAGCCCAGCATCATTTGGCATAGCTAATTCCACCCACCACCACAGGTTTGTTTTGAAAGCAAGATGATGCCATTCCCTGTTGTGGATGCACTGTTTAGGCATGTCACAGCATTGCCTAAGCTCAGCAGGAAAGGGAATAACATTGCTAAGGGCAGGTGATATCATTCCTGACTGAGAGCAAGGACGTGTCTTTCCCAGCACCCGTGGGGAGTACAAACCCTGGCAGCCATAAGCAGTAGGGAAGGGAGGAATTCCATGGTGGTCCTGATTCAACAGTTCCCAACATATGCCCAGTCCCCAGCTCACAAGGAGCCCTTGATTAAGGTTTAACTCGTGAGGAGCCCCCTTGGTTTAGGGCCAGGCATAAGAACACCTCACTGAATCATGGCCATGATAATGTGTAAATACAAGGTGGAAACCCTGTCCTAAAGCTCACCAGGCTCCCAGCAAGGCTCCAGCTGCCACAGAGACGGGGACGGGAAGGAGCAGATCGACTGCCAAACAGTCACAATTTATTTTTGTACGGTGCCCCAGTTTGTAGCAGAATGCAATTACGTATTCGATGTGTCAAAGAGACAAAATCCTTTAGGGCAAACAAGATTTTTTTTTTCCCCCCAGCTGAAACACAGCTCTTGTATCAAGGCTCAATCACCCATTTCTTCAGAGAATGCCATGAGATCGAATGGCAACCAGTCACCTGGATTTGGGGTTTCTATACCACACCAGCAAGGGGAAGAAGGCAAGAATATTCGTCCCATAGGTTTTAGGCTGGAATTCAACAGGTGACCCAGAGATTTTCCAAGCAACAGTAGATGAGACGTCATTTTTTAAAAAGGGAAAGGAAAGAGAGAGAGAGAAAAAAATCCTATTTCCTTTGAAAGCATCTGTGTTTGGGAACAAATAAGCAAACACCTACAGTGGACATTTACACCTGAGTTAGCTGCTGCTGAAAAAAGAGGTGAAGTTGGTATTTCTGGGACACAGTTTGTCTCATCCTCATGTAGAGGTCTGAAAGAGATGGGATGACTCACACCATGGAAAATCCTGCTTCTCCTCGCTGACAATAATGGGAGCCCAGAGCGACTGGTGCAAAGAGAGCAGCTGGACCAGATACACCCCACCTGCAGTGTCCCCAAATGCCTGGGAAAGGCCAGTCCCCCTGAGAGGCTGAATCACATTTGTTTGATTAAAAAGCAAGCATACAGACTGAGAGAACTGTCTTCAGGGTCACCTTTTGCTGCGTCCAGGCTTTCCTTGGAAACATCTGGTGACACAGTGGACAGACCTGTGTCTCCTTGGTTTGGGAGGAGGCTGGGCAGAGTCACAGGTCCTGCTGGGAAAGGATGAAGACTCTGACCTTGGTGACAGTAACACAAATCCCCTCCTTCGGAAAGGAACGGAAAAACCCCTTCATGCTTCAGAAGTTGCTAATTGAGACTTCCAGCAGTCATTTAAGGAAATCCCTCCGTGCTGCTGGATAACCTTTAAGGAGGAGAGCAGTGGCTGGCTGAGCTTTCTGACGTGCTCTGGTACGTCACCGGGAGAGCAGCGGGATTCACGGGCACGGCAGAACCCCAGAGCTTCGGGAACTCCTTTCACTGCATCTGCTCCCAGAGCTGGGGCTGGGGGAGGGCAGGAGAAAACCCCTGCAGAGGATGCAGAAAACAGCCCATGAGAGAGAGGAGGGGGAGCCTTTCGCTTTTTAGTGCTTTTGAACGTGACCACCTGGGCTCTCCATCCCCCTCATCCATTCTTTCCCTGGATGGAAATGCAGGCCAGCACCAAAAGGGTGGGAAGCAGGGCACAGCAGCCTTGCCACTCAAAAGGAAATGTGGTGGTGTGCTTTAGACAGCAACTGCCCTGCCATTCCCCTCACTTAATGGTGCTGGCTCCATAGGAGGGCAGGTGTGTGGATGTGGGGTTGGGCTGCAGGTGAGGAGCCCTCTCCCAGAGCCTTGGGAAGCAGCCTTTGGGTGTACTTGGGAGAACACAAAGGACAAAGGTCTTGTTGAAGTCATCAGGCCGGGTGTTGGTTGGTTCCACAGAGAGGCTTCCAAGTGTTGGACTCAACATTTCCCAGAATCTGTATTAGCCAGGACTTCCCCCGCTATAATCTGCTCTACCCTGGCCTTTGTTCATTTGATAATATTATTTGTACAGCTTGGTTGAATATTTCTAGTGAACAGAGTTCTCACTGGCCAGGCAGGCATTGTATCGTTCAACCTTGGCAACTTCCAGCCTGGGAATGGGCTGCCCAGGGAGGTGGTGGAGTCCCTGTCCCTGGAAGGGTTCAAGGAACGACTGGATGTGGCACTCACTGCCACGGTCTGGTTGACAAGGTGGGGATCAAGCAAAGGTTGCACTCGGTGATCTCAGAGGTATTTTCTAACCTCAGTGATTCTGTGATCTATGGCAAGGATGGCTTTTAAAAGAAAGATAACCTTTCTGGTTTATCTGGAGCTTGATTTCACGTGTTGCTGCTGTTCTTGTTGCCACAACAAAAAAGAGCTCTTGGTCTTCTAATGTGTGCTGGTTTTGGTGAGCCTTTTGCCAGAAAAATCCTGTGAGGTGTGAGTCCCACAAACCTCAAACCTTTCTATTTATTTTAATAGCAAGGTGTTTACCACAATGAGCTGTCCACGTTTCTGTCTCCTGTATTATGTTGCTTTGCCTTCTCTTTCAAAGGAGCAACTCTTGCAAATTCTTTTCTTGAATAAAAGAATCATCATCAAGCATTTTGAAAGCAGCATCTTGTATCACCTCTAGGCAGTCTGAAAACCTCCCACCTGTCAGATTTCTTTTCTTATAGGCCTTTGTAACACACAGTGCAACCTGGAGCCATTAAGGCTCTGCTTAATGACGCCAGTCTCAATCCCAGGCCTAAATTATCAGTGTTTGGCACCAAGTATTCAAAGCAAAACCTTGAAAAATAAGTTGTAAGTTTGCAGAACTTAACTAATACAAACAGTTTGTAATCAAAAATGTGGGGGGAAGGTGCATAAAGAAAGCAAAAAGCTTCATTTTTTGTTTGATAGTTTTCAGAATTTCTACTGGTTTATTTATTCAGCACTTAGCACATGAGACTTCCTACTTACCTTTTAAATGTGTGAATAAACATTTTTCACCTACCCTGATGACCAAACAAAAAAAAAAAATAGAGGAAAGTGTTCAGAATACATTGTGTTTTCCATTTTCCTGCAGCACAGTAGACCAGAAGACTTGCTGGATGCTGAACATCAATATTCCATTTGTCCCAGGTAAAACATTATTCTTTTGGGGCACAAAGGAAGTGAAGAACTCATTTCCTGAGATGCTTGAGGAGCAGATGTGCCTGGGGTGCAGGAGACCTGATATCTTCCCTTTCTCCATGCAAAGGAGTTTGACCCATCACCTTGTGTCCTTTAGGTAACTGTCCTGGATGTCTGAGATGACAGTCAGGAGCAAAGGGAGCAAGCAGGGCAGAGCTCAGTTTCCCCTGCTGACGTTTCACTTTGCATGACAACTTAAAACCTCCACTTAATCAAAGATGAGCGTTCCCATCCCACCTGCCACGAGCGTACCTCTGTCACTAGGGTAGAATTTAATCCCTGCCCCTTTGAACATGAAATTAAGCCATGCAATGAGGGAGCCCCAATTCCAGCCTGATCTCCACCCAGCTCAGCCTCCAGGCTTTTAGCTGCAAAGCTATTTGGGTTTTTACTCCAACTGCATGAGCTCAGCTCAGACCTGAGCCCTGCAGTTGGGCTTCACTTTGAGGGTGTAAATGCCTGGTTTAGTATGGAGGGTTTGCCCTAATATTCACTTCATGTTGACACAGCTACACCTCTGACAAGCCTGGAGTTCCCCCAGAGACTTCCCACATAGCACTGCAATACAAAATCATAAAATGATAGAATTGTTTAGGTTGGAAAATACCTTTAAGAAACATCCAGGTGAAACGTCCAGGTTTCTTAAGAGCTAAGGCTAAAAAGAAAGGCAATTCTCATGCCTTTTTTCCAACACTGGCCCATCCTCAGGCAAATCAGTTCAGAAGGATAAAGAACAAGGCCAAATGTAGCCAATTTTAAGGAGCTTCCATGAGAAAATTGGTCAAGTAACTTAAAAAGGGAAAACTGATTGAGCAGCACCTTTGAGCTTCCAGGTGTGGAAGGGCCATAGGTGTTCTTGGCACTTTCATTTGATTATCTTTATAGCCCAGCCAGTGAGACCAAGGCATAGTTCCCTCTCTTACCTAATTCTCTACCCAACACACTAAACTGAAATGGTTTAAGTAAATCATAGGTGTGCATCTAAGTTTGGGATGCTCAGCAGAACAAACCCAGAATCTGAACTTTTGAAGCTTTCCATGCACATCCAGTGAGAACCAGCCTGTGCTACTGGATCAACATCAGTTATTCTTGACTTTCAATCCAATTCCACTGAATGTTTGTATTTTTACAGTAAGTTTGTGAATATCCATATAGCTGGTAACAGCAGATACTTTGGAAAGCAGCAGGCTGGGAAAGTTTTCCAAATATTAGCAGTGTTCATGGAGTCAAAGAGGCAGAATCCCTGTGTTTTGGAGTCGGATTAGTCTGCCGGTTGCTAACAAGCTCCCAAATTACCCGGAGTAGGCTTCATGCACCACTGTACCATAACTGCTGTCTCACATGCACTGTGATTTACAACAGGCCCTAAGAAACAAGAGAAAAGCCACTGGTGAGCCAAAGCCAAGAGTCTCACTGCACCATCTGCTCTGAGAACTGGCTCGAGAAAAACCCACAAACGAGGGGAAGACGGAAAACGCTGCCGGCAGTGCAACCTGAAATAAAACAAACCCTCCATGAAAATGCAGTGGGAGCTGCTCTGATCCCTTTGCTCCTTCTGTAGGATGGTGTTGGAGCCGGAGAGCTTTATCTGAGCATCTGAGCCGTGGCTCACTCAGAACACGGCCTGCTGAGGTGCTGACTAAGCCTCGGGTTCAGTAAAAAGGAATGACGTGACCCTTTCTGTGCCAAAGCTACAACAAACACGGGGTCAGAAGCTGGTGGAGAAGCCGGCAGGACCACGCCAGGCCATTTCAAGTGGTCTGCTGATACACACCTCAAGCACATTACATAGCCGAAAATTTTTGCCCACTTAAGAATTTCAAGTGACCACACCCAGGAATGTGTTAATACTGTGGTAATTAGGGGTGGGACAACTGGTTCAGATAAAATAAAAAACAACCTGAAACTACACCCAAAACTTTAACGATCCTCTCTCATCCTGCTCAGAGTTGTTTAGCCTTTAATCTCTTTTTTTTTTTTCTCCTCCTCACACCTTTGCAGTTTTGAACAAAGAGGAAGCAGGAATACTGACGATAGCAGAGCAGGCTCCTCTCATTTCAGCTACCAAAACCGCCAAGTATTGCAAATCTCACCAAAAAGACCCTAAATCTCCAGCGTGTTTTACCCAAATGAGCTGTGCTTTATAAAAATCTCTCTTTGACACAAATTTTTTAGCTTCCCTAAAGGTTTCAACTAAAGAAAGGTAATTACCGTTCGCTGATTGTATTTGTGAGCACCTGATGTTTGCATTTTAAATGATCACGTGTTTCTGATGACTGGCTACAACAGCCTGGAAAGCACCTTTCTTCCCAAGCCCCTTCCCTGCCCCACCTCCTCCCACCAGGGAATACAGATGAAGACAGCATGTGGGGCTGCAATATCTGAATATTTTCATTGTTTTGCCTCTTGCTTCTGTATGCAAGGTTAAACTGGTTATTGGATGTAGAATAAGGAAAGAAAGACTGGAGAGAGGACACAACTCCTTCCTTTTTCTGTAGCATGGAGCAGCATCCATCTCCTAGGATCCCCCTAGGAACTGAAGACTTGCTCTCTTTTTCCTGCGTTTCTGGAAGCTCAGAGCATTTTCGGCTCCTGATCTGAGGTGTTTTCGTCTGCCAGAGCATGGATTTATGGAGGACAGATGTGAGGAGGGAAGGGCTGTCTAGGGACCGTTCAGTGGTCCCCCTTGGCAAATATCAGACATGATTTGTACACAAATGCATAAGAAGTTATTTCCAGGTGACTCTGTGAGACATAGCCACGAAAAGAAAAAGAAACGATGCCAGAAGAATTAAGACAGTATTGAGATTTTACTGAAAGAGTCATATTTTCATGATTTATAATATTGCCCTGAAAGGTTTTTTTTTCTTTTCGTTTATTAGACCATTTGTTTATTTTACCTTGACATTATCAGGAATGCTCCAGGTTTCTCTTTACATCTTTGTTAGTGGTCAGCCTGCAAAAAAACCCTCAAAGGACTTAGCTTGAGAGAGCTCCCAGAGCCTTCAACATCAGCAAAGAAGGAGCTGAATCCTTCCCACATGGGCCAGGTTAGTTTGTCCTTTTGCCCCAGCTGTTTCTGCTACTTGAGTTACATTTGGCTGTGTTAATTAAAGTATAGTAAACTTTAGCCTGACTGAAAATGACTTCCCTTTCATTTAGGAGGCATTTCTTTAATGGTAAGTGTCCTCAGCTTCCTATGTTTCTTTCATGGTCTGTACTCTTTAAACAAATAAATTCAGTACAGCAAGACCCATGCAGGAAGCGAGCCATATGTTAACAAGGAAACTACTGTGAAATCATGAGAACCTTTTGGATTAAAGGAAACTTTATGGATTTGGTCATGAACTAGCGAAAAGGTAGAGTGTCTTTTTCACCCACTGTGAGCAAAATTTCCTCTCTTGTTTCCCAGCTCAACCATAGACACAAATCTCCATGAGAATCACCTTCCAGGTTCCAATCGAATATCTATATATATTAAGAAAATAGATTTATAGTTGGAAAAAAAATACGTTAAAAACTCCATGTGCAGTTTACAAGTTTCAGACACTAAAAGTATGAACTCCTGTGTCAGGGCTGTAAATGGGGTGGGGGCAATAGCACAGTCACAGACCCCAGCTCTGCACCCCCACCCGGGTTAGCTCTGATGAGCTTCATGTGGGTTTGATCCTCTATGGGCCATTCACTTGGAAGCTGCACTTGATGACCCTCGTGAGTCCCTTCCAACTCAGAAGACTCTGTGATCTGATACCCCAATTTTGAATGCAAAGAGCAGCCGGGAAACACAAGTGGAGCCCAGCCCATGGCCACACCGTGTGCCTACATTCCTCTCTCTGCCCCACACCACCCTGAGAACCTCCATCCTCCACGGTCTGAGAGCGCCTGGCTTTCGGCAGGGGTAGCCAGGGAACAGCTGGCATGTGGAGAACCAACCCAGGCCGTAAGCCTCTGCAGCTTTCAGTGTCCCAGCCATTTTCTGCAGGGACATAAGGGGCTGGAGGAGCAGTGAGAGGACTCCTGAGCTCCCCAGGCACAGGGTCAGCTCCCCCAGCACGCGCCGTGCTGCACACAGCTACTGGGACTCTTTAATTCCCACCTCTCACCGTACATTCTCTCCCCCTTTCATTTTTCTCCCTCTCCCACACGCCATGACCTTGGTGGCAAAATGAACATGCTTAATCAAAAAGGGAAGGAAAACAAGTGCAGCCTTGTGCCACCACCTGTAAGCTGCCCTGAATTCATTACCTGCACGGTGCCAGGCGGTGACGTTCCCAGCCACCGGGAGCGAAGTACAAACACTACCTCACACCAAAGGCATGTGCGTAGGAACAAAAAAACAACAACAGGATTCCTGCACACATTACTTCAATCTTGCCGAGTTTCTCTTTTATTTTGACGGGATTTTGCCTCAACGTGGGCATTAGAGGCACGTTCTTGCTTTGTTTCGTTATTCCTTCAGGTACGCGTGCAGTTTGTTGGCGGGTTCAGCCGCTTTCTGATGCTCTTCACACACCTTACAACAGCTGGACAGATGTGCAAAATTGTGAGCAAGGCTCCTTGTTGGTTTAAGACCTAGGAAATACTAGAAGATGGCAAACACCAGATCTTCTCCTTGCCCTCCAGCTCCTGGGCTCTTGAGGTGTGTGCTATCAAATTGCCGAACTTCCCAGTCATGGTCACAAGGGCTGGAAACTTGTTTAGCTTTATTTTAATCCTGCCGTTCCCCACTCCCCACCTCAGCAGCCAGGTGGCAGAGCTGCAGGTGGCTCTTGCTCTGGGAAGGAATTGCATGGAAGTTTTAAAACACAGGTAGCTTTTAAAACACCAACCAAGTTAGTAGTTGTATCATGTTTGGCCAGGTAGCAGGAAGATTATTTTCTCAGCTTATCTACTGGAACATATGCCTCACTCACAGAGGCAGCTACTGGTTTTCCAAAGACAGGGGCATTTAGCAGTAAAATGGCATCAAGGAACAGCAACTTTCCATCTCCCCTGTCCCCGTTTGCCCTTTGCAGAGAGTTTCAGCTTTCTGTTGTTTAAAAAGCCGGAGGTGCAGCGGGTAGGTTTTCTGGACTGCATTTGAGCTGTTCACACTGGGGTATCTGGTGACAATCCCCATTGCAAAACAGGCCACCCCTAACAACTCAGAAGCAGAAAAAGTTTGGGTTGTGCTAAAGTTTGGGCAGTCCTTTGTGCAGATGAGCCACTGCACGTCCAAATGGCCCATGCAGTGCATCTACTCCATTCTCAGCATCCTCAAGGGCTGCCTGGGAGGTGGCCAACATCTCATGGGTGGCTCCCATCTATGAAGAGGACAGATTTATAGCCTGGACTAAATCAGCCTGGGATGAGGGATTTGGTGTGACATTTCCATTCCTGAGGCACCAAGGCATCATATTTGTTACTGTTCAGTTTTTGGTAGTTTCAGGTTCAGAGCAGTAATAAATTTAAAGGAAAAAGGTCACACTTTAATTATAAAAATATCCATTTTTTGCTTCACAGTTCTTTCTCTTTTTTTTTTTTTAAACATATCAGTCATTCAGGGATCATATTTTACCAAGTCTCCCTGCTATTTCTGAAGCCAAGGTTTGGTCAATGAAACATTAGATCATAATGAAACAGGAGCAGTTATGTGCTCAGAAATGCAAGAAGCCCTTTTTTACTATGCTTTTGCTCTTCTCCCATTTCAAAGGTTCACTAGAAGACTTGTGAAACTAACCCACTCAAAGTGTGAATCAAGTGCTTGGTCTGAGCCCATAAACTGTGCTGGAGAAGGAAATCTGTCTGTCCTCTGTGCTGAGTCAAGCCATTAACCCACCCAAAACATATGTACAGGGAGTTTATGGAGCACCCACTTCTTACCACGTCTGGCCTTGCTCCTGCAAGTCTGACACAGATCCTGGCTTCCACCCCCTCTCGTCTGCACCTCCCATTTGTTTTTCTCTGACTCCCCTTTGCACTCTTGCTCTGGTGGAGAGGGGAATTCCGCAAGACAGAGGCAGCCCGATGCCCACAAACTCCCAAAGTTTGAGCACTGGCCTCCTGCACCTTCCCAAGCCTCAGGGTCTTCCCAATCTTTCTACATAACCCACAATTCAAGTCACTGCAATCAACCCCTTTCTCACCAGCGTTTCACAAAGGTGAGTGTCTCAAATGCTCTCTCAGCCTGGGACCCTCTGACCAGCACGTTCCTCTGGGACTCCCACTTTACAGCTCTTGTCCAAGGGCAGAGGTTGGGAGCAGCGATGGGATTTGTCACTTGCAGAGCATTGATCTGGTTGCTGTTGCCTTCATAGAAGTAAAAAAAAAAAAAAAAAGAAAAAATTAAAACTGGACCTCCACACTTTCTACAATTGGATTAAAAAAAACCAAAAAACACCCACCACTTTTTTTGGCCCAAATTATCAGTTATGCAAAAAGTTCTTGTTATTACCAGTGCTTTCGTGAAAGGTCAGCATTCAGGGTATGATTTTCTGTGTTTGATTGAAAACACCCAAAGCATCCAAAATATTATTTTCAAGAGTTTTTCATAGGAAGGAAAAAAAAAAAAGCCCTAACTTTATTTTTCCTTTTTCTTTCTTTTGTATCAGATGAGTTGCACATACTGCCACATCACAGTAATAAAGTCAGATCTTGGGGTGAAATTATTTGCTGTAGGGAAGGCAAGACCAGATCTCCTGTTTTGTTTCCTACCAAGGGACACTCTGTACTGGGAGTAGACCACCACATCTGTGGTTCCAGCTACATACAAGAACTTGAGCAATTAGCAGAGCTGAACAAAATGTTTTTTGAACATGATAAATAACAAAAGTGGAGATGGGAGAGATAAGTATCACTTACATATTTACTTACAAACTTGAAACTGGTTGACAAATTACATTTAAAAAATGATTGAGGGCGAAAAACACTTGGGAAAGACATTGATGTTTTAAAAGTTAGGGAGTGTGTTAATTTTAGCATAGAGCTTTTGTTTCATAGTGTGTACATGTAAAACAGGAAAGATGTACAGAAAAACTTTGCCCTGAAGATGAAACACAGCCTTTGGTCTGAGCTTGCCTTTTGCTGACTCAGAACAAAGTAGTGTTGTGTGGAGGGGTCACGTTGGAGGAAAATAAAACCACCCCCCAACATTTCACACCAGGGTTTTGCTCTTGTTTTTTCCTTTCTTTATTGCAGTTCAGCTACCAGATCAAGGATGTATTACTTACATGTTATTTATACTTTTGTAATTAATGGGTATGAGCATTATTAGTGACCTCTTGCATCACCATCACCACATGCTTTCATACTCAAAGTATATCCGAGGGCCTAAGTAGGGAACAAGTTGTTTGTTGTAGCAACAGCTCTTTCATTTTTGCCGGGAAAACTCCTCGTGGCCTCCAGACACTTTATAAACGAGAGGAACCGCTTTGGAGAAGGGGAAGATGCTGATTCAGTTTCCTCCCCCCAGAGAATGAGAGGGTGAAAATATCCCGTGGTCATACGGGGAAAACACTAAACTAAACATCTTGAATGTCCATTCAATTAGGCTTGAAGGAAGGTAGCTTAGTATTCGAGGATAATGAGAGTTATTTACAAGGGATTGTCAGTTATATAAATATTCCCAGGCTGTTATCCGACCATTCCCCATTAATCACTCGGCACTTCAGTTAACTGTTGCACCTACCTCGTGCTAGGGTTGTAGCCCCAGACACACACTCAGCTCCTGGCTGGTTAATCCCCTATGTTCACACCAGACTCAGCGTTTCCTTACTGCTTTTTCCTGCTGCTCCCTTCGCCTCAGTGCTCCACACCCTCTCGCACATATTTGGTGACGACCGTCTGCTCCTGCTGCTGCCCGGGTATTCCGCCTGTGCTTGTCCTTATGGGGAGAATCCAGCCTCGGCTGAAACACAGGAAAGCCCCAGACAAGGATACTAACTTGTTTATACCCCTTCATTACTTAATGTAAAACATAAAGCAGCTCATCTGCCACCGAGAGGTTCCAGCTCCCTCTCCTTCCGACGAACAAGTTTGGCTTTCCATGTGACTTCTCAGGAAAGAAGGGAGCTCATGCTTGAGATTACTGTCAGAATTGGTTTGCCCAAAAAAGGAGAAGGAAAGGGTTTGAAAACCTCCCCTCTTCACCCCTACATTTATGCTTTTCACAGAAGAGCAGGTCTGGGAAGGTGAGGGGGTGGCACACAGCACTTTCCCAATTGTCAGACAGTGCGAAAACGCAGCCAAACTCCTCATCCAGCAGTGACCCATTTCCCTTCAGGCAGAGATGGAGATCTCATCAGATACCGTGGAACATCCCAAAACTTTTTTAAAATTTTTTTTTTCTTCTCTCACAGCCTGGGTGTTCAGAAGCCATAACTTGTGAAAGCTCTTTTCTCACCTGCTCCTCTGGCTGCACTGGGTTTGCACCTTGCAGTGCTTCTTTCTGCCAGAAAGATCAGTAGTTTTGAGGAAATCTGTCACACCAAAGTGGGCTGACAAGCCATTGAGATGTTGGAAGGGGCTTGTTAAAGCTTTAAGAGCATAAAGGTGTTTCCAATAAATCTAACAACAACAACAACAACAACAAAGTCTTGGGCTGCAAGAGCGCTGGACTGGCAAACAGGCAGATTTTTGTGAGCCCCTTTTTGTAAATGTAATTTAACGTCACTTCTGTCAAATTTCTATTCCTTTGTTCTTTTGTTTTCTTGACAAAGGATTTCTGCTCCTAACAGAGCATTTACTTTTAGGTGAACACACGCTGAGAGATTTGTGGTAGTGGGGACTGAAATGACAGCAAAGCTCTGCTTGGGGAAAAAAGGAGGGAGCATCTGGGGAAAACAAGGTAATACACCCACATTTGGGAGATGAATCATGAAAACAAGGAAGAATTAACCCTTGAGGCTTATTTTAGCTACAAAATAAAGTTTTGCATGAGAGAAAAGCAGATGAATCAGGTGTTGGGCTGCAGGATTGGCAACCTGGCCATCCCCAGGGTCTGGGTGACAGCTCCATCCTGCCTGTGAGCTGCTTTCTGCAGTCCTGGATCCTCAGGCTGCTTTTCCAAACATCCCCTGCTCTCTCCACACAGCTGGATTCACCAAGCACGAACCTGAAAGTTAGAGGAGAAAAGAGTTCATGGTAGTGCTGATCTAACCAGATCATGTCTCTGTTTGGAAGAATGTGTTGTTCTTCTGGTGTTAGCACGCTCATGGTTAGTTTTTAATTGCTATTCATTTATAACCTTAAAAATAAAGGATCTAATTCACGGAAGACTGTTGCAGCCAACTCAGGCCAAGGATATCCAACATCCACCCATCCACCCAACTCCAACAGAGTTCATGAGCTGAGAAATGTAACATTTGATTCATCGGATACCAATAAAGTGCTGCTATGTAGTCTGGGATTTAGCAACCAGGAATTCCACGTGCTAGTGTGCATTGTGTGTGTATAAGGGGAGTAATTTTTCACTGCTTATTTTCAAAGGAAGCCCATGAACAGCAGAAGTTGGTTTCTGAGACAGTTTGGGTTGAACAGCTCTGATACAGATTCAGATAAGGCACTGCTGGCCGCTGAGAAGTTTAAAAAGTTGAAAGTTTCAGAGTTTTCAATGGAAATACAAAAAGTTTCAGGAAAAAAAAGATATGCAGCTTACTGTACCTGGAGGCTTTATCCACCTACCCCAACTATTCCAATAATAAGCAGACTTCAGAGAGAGGCTTACCTTGGTAGAGCAGTTGTTAATCTGAATTCTGATGTTCTGATACAGCTGCTCTGTCCCAGTCACTCAGACCTGCAAAAATGCTTGCTGATCTCCTCCCATGGGAATTAATGCTGTCAGGTGACTGTGATCATAAAAATGCAGTGAAGAGCAAAGCTTTGGGTATTTCTTTTTTGTTTCCTATGTAGAGGGAAAGTACCCCAGAGACAGCAGGCTGAAATTTCATCTTCAGTTTGCATCCCAGCAGAATCACCTGCTGAAATCCTCCACAGCAGCCCTGCCCTAGCAGAGTCTGTGCTGATGACAGTGGCTTCTTCAAGTGCCATCAGGAGTGTAATTTATCCAGCAGTGCCTTGGTTCTCACCACTGGCCAGGTGGCCTAAGGAAGTAAGGTTCTGATTCTAGTCTGAGACAGAAAAACAGCTTCAGAAATAACCCATTTTCACTTGTCACCAAAATGGTCTGTATAGAATCTTTATTTTCATATCAAAAGCCCCTTTTCAGAACAGAACTGCACCGTGGAGAATCACAGCATGCTTTCAAGTCATGGAGGCTGCGGGATGCTTGCTTGGGAGTATGTTCACAGGACATTTAGCTGCGACTACAATCCTGAGATTTTTCAGAAACATTTCTCCATAACTCCTTGTCTTTTACCTTCCCTCAGTACCCTTTAGCCAGGATACTGGCTATAGCACAGTAGATGCCATCACTGGGCAGATATTCATCTGGAGAGATACCCAAATTCCCTTGGATCCAAGCAGTTGGATAGCTCAGACCTGGAAAGATTCACTGAGTAAGACCTGCTAGGTCTGCTGTGATGTTCTTCTAACACAGCAAGCAGATGTGGCTCCACACTGACCACAGCAGGGAGCAGCTTAAGAGCCAAGGTCGGGTCCTCCTTCTGCCTAACCCAGGATAGTGGCCCTGCAAAGACGGAGAGTATGGATTTTATGGAAATGAGGAAAGCAAAATGATGAACTTCCCATAAACCAGGTTATTTTCAGAAACATACAGACATTCGTTCTTTATTAATGTTACAGCTTCATCAAAGGTCCCTGCAAAGCCCTGAGAGGATCCCCTTCTCTGTGGGGTCTGAGGGTGATTCTAGAGATCCCCTTCCAAGAAGTTCCAGATGTCCCCATTGTGGGACAGCTGCTCCAGAGCATCGGTTCCGTCCACAGGGTTGCCCATCACACCTAAGGCAGGTCAGACACGTTGGAGTAAAGACAACTTTGCTTCTTTTAAACTGAATTTGGTTTCATCACCATTCTCCAGACTTGTAGTGTCAAAACAATTTTCTCCCCTTTCTTAATTTCTTTGCTGTGTTTGTGCTGCAGGACCAAGAAGACTGAATAAAACAGATGGATTTTATTCTGGGTACTCTTTTATTCAGAGTAAGTTTTTCAACACAAAACAAACAAAAAAGGTCTGCTTGAGTCTTGCTCTGTGTATTATGTACAACAACTCCCACTCCTTCTCCCCCTGGACATGAAGTGCTTTGAGGCAAAGGCTGGTTTGTTCTCTGTGTTCAGGCAGCACGTGGCGTATCTAAAACTTACAATTTTGAAAATACAAATCCCAGGCACCTGAGGCAAGCAAACTGCAATCCGTGCCCGCGTGAGCGCAGGCAACTGGCAACTCCGTAGTAAAAGCAGCCAGGCTGATTGGAAACTGGCCAGATGGCAGCTACTGCAAGCTAAAAGGATTAATTATTTGGGGATCATGCCTGGAGAGCAGGCGTGATGAATGCAATATATAATTCCTTGTCACGACTGTATGTCAGCGCTGGGAAACAAGGAACAGCCTGTACCCTGGGATACAGTCACAGTCGTCTTTGCTCTCTCTGGGGGGTTTTTCTGCAAGACCCCGGAGACAAAAAGGGTCTCACTTTTAGCCTGACACTGTGCATGTGAACGGTCATTGTTTATCAGCCTTCACTTTCCTGCAATTACATCGACAAGATCTACATCATACGTCCCTATTTATTTTATCTATGTCACAACTGTAGTGTTAATTTTCTATTTTATTGGGCCTGTGTAATTAACCATATCATGACCCAAATTTCTACAAGGCTGCTCTGGTTTTTTCCCCTTTCAACTTATCACCTAAGACCCTGTAGCTGCTTTTCTCTGACCAGGTATTTCACAAGATAGGCCCCGGCGCTGCCAGCCAAAGCAAACTGCCAGCCAACCTCTGAGAGTTCCTAAAATTGTCCGGCCTAATTAAGCGCAGTTTGTGTAAGTGGAAAAATCCACTTAGGAGTTTGCTGCCAAATGTGCCCCGCAGGGCTCGTCTGGGGTTACCTCTCCGCTGTGGTTCAGCCGTGGGGGTTCGGTCGCCCTCTGCCACCTCCGGCCCTCACGCGGCCGAGGCCGGAGCCGGGAGGGCTGCGATCCTCCTGGCCTGCCAAGTGGGGAAATTCCTCTGCACACAGCAAAAACACCTCCCTGGCTTTTGATCTCCGTACCCTCCTCGGTGTGGAGACAAAGGCAGAGCTCGGCCACGGGCCCCGTTCCTCCCGCCGGGCAGCGCGGCCCTGGCTGCGCTCCCGTCCGAGCGGCACCGGCGACAGCCTGTTTTTGACAGCTCTGCATAAGCACAGTTATTTCTAGCGCAGTTTCCCTGAGCTGTGCCAACAGACTTCTTTTTTTTTTTTTTTTTTAACAAATATATTTTCAGACCCCATCTAGCCCAAAGTGTGCTATATTCTCCACCTAGGCTCGGGTGTAGCGTTACAGGCCCTGGACGAGGCTGTGGGGAGGAGGAAGGATGACCTGAGATCTTGTAAGGCACTTTCACCATAATCTCTGGGGCTTTACCCTCTGACCTGGGCTTAACCACACATGGCGAGAACACAGACAGGGCTCCAGCCGCTTTGGCCCTGCTGCCTGCGCCTCTCCTCGTGCAAAGCACGGCTTTGCTCCTCGGGTACTGCTGGGATGGGAGCAAAAGCTGTGTCTGAGGGAGATGTTTGCTGAGCAGAACCATGCACAAATGCTTGTTGAGCCTGTTCCCCCTTCCATCAAACTGCCACAACTCACAGCAGTGCCCTGGCAGGGCTGGACCGGGCTGAAAGGAAAGAAATGAAGCTCTGTGTTTGACCAGCTGGCTGTGCTTGCCTTTCCCAGCTGCCATCCCTGTCCCAAACTCCTCAGCTGCCACGGCCCTGGGCTCCAGGGTTGCTGCTCTGCTTCTGGGCTCGGTAAGGACATCCCCTCAGCATCACATAACCACCCTTTGGGGACCTTTCTGAAGTACATCCCTTGGTGGAATAAGATGTCCTCCTTCAGAAAAGCCACCTCCTTTTGGCTGGACTTCCATGATCCTTATGGGTCACTGGAACGCAGGATATTCTCTGATTTCACGATTTCTTAGATCCTTCTTTCAGCCTCAAAGGACACATCAAAGGATCTGTCATTGCATCGGTTACAAGAATTCTGCAGGAAAACCCAGATCCGGCTTCAGCTGCTGGATTGAAGGAGTTTCTGACTGGTCCCATTTTTGTGAGATCTGAGTGTGGGAGAATCCCAGATTTCCTGGATGCTTTTGCATTGCTGGGAGCTTCCCCACAGAGCCCTCCCCTCAACCCTTTCAGCCCCCTCTCCATTTACTTATGTGGGACTTCTTTAGCTCTAATCTGCCACTTTGCTGTTGTGGAGCTGGAGCTAACACATAAATAAGGCAAATAAAACAGAGAGAGTCCTTTAATGCCTCTTTGCACTGTTGCTCCTCAGAGCCAAACTAGATTTTAGGAGCTTGTCTGTGCCCATTGCTGTTTTCTCACCTGAAACCATAATCTTCTCTTTGTGCTTTTGTGCTTTCCATCACTTCCATAGCAACCAGTTGTGATGGCTCCGAGGATTATCGCTTCAGGAAGGAAATAAGCAGTGATGGAAGAAAGAAAGGACCTGGTTTTTTGCTCTGATCCTGCTTTTATGATGGTGGAGTGAAGGAGTGCAGATAAAATAGCATTCTTAGCTGATCTCCAGACAGCCCACAAGCTGAAAGGGTAGCCACAAAGTTGGGTTTGTTTCCTGCTTTTCTGTGAGTCATTGTATTCGGGGCTCGTAGCTGAGCCAAAGCAATATGAGAAACACGTTCATTCACCCAGAGCCTGCTCACCTTGCTTGGCTGACCTGTCCAGCTCGATCAGTTCAAGCAATCAAAGTGACTTTCCTCAGAAAGGATCACTAGTCTGGCACTAATGCAGCACAAAATATTTGTGCAAATTCCTCAGTAATAAAAACATTCTGAGGAAAGGACCTGGATAATACACGCTCAGTGGTCACACGGTGAAGGCTGGGAAAACAAACAGAAAAGTTTCCTGAGCTTTTGGCTGGACCCAGCTGATAGAAGAATCCTTTAGGTAACAGTATTAACTCGGGAGAGAGACTTTTAGAGATCACGAGGAACATCTTATTTCTCTCCAGTGCCTCAGTCAGATCAAGCAGTTCAAATATCTGGAGTCACAAGAAACAAATTGAGGATACTGCAGGGAAAAAGGTGTAGTGTGAGCCCATCAGGCAAAATCTGCCAGAAGGGTATGGAGTACAACTCCCTCAAAGTGCTGCAGGAGGATCAGGGGCAGCTGAAACAGGGTCAATGATGTGAGAAATCCTGGGGAAACAACAACAGGGTGAGAGAGACCCTTCCCTGGAGGAGAAGGGTGGGAAAAGGGGAGAGCAATGGAAATCTGTAAGTCACCAGTGGGCTGAGTTAGTCTCTGAGCTGGTAGGGATAATGCTACCAGGATCCAGAGTCAAACAAGGACAAAACCTCCTGGTTCTTGACTGCCACCCCTCTGCTGCAGACGTGGCCCTGCATGGTCTGCCACACATGGGTCTCCACAGTCATTTGTGCCCCCCTCTTGCAATGCCAGGCATCAACACCCACCAGGAGACCGGCACGGAGGGTTGTTTGTGCTGCCCTCGTTGTCCTGAGAGGCTCCTGTCATTTTCATTACTGTTTTCCCAGAAGTGACGGTGTGTTCTGGGGAAATGTGCGTTATTTGAGGTGCTCAACACGCTGATTTTTTTGTCATCGCAGGTGCAGCGACAAACGAAATGGAAAACAAGCTCATTGCTTCAACGGGGTACTGTTACTGCTAAGCCTGACTAATCACCCCCTGACGGCAGCAGGAATCTGCTGGGGAAGGAGCGCTGAGGTGGGAACGGCAGAGCCCAGATCCTCTCCATGGGCAGCCCTCAGGGAGCTGTGCTCTGCCCGCTCCAGGGGGACCCTGCCAGGCCCTCCGTGCCTGCTGCCCCCTCCCAAAGAAGCCAGCTCCTGCACAAGCCTGTGTATCTCATCCCATTAATAAATGCTTTCTGAAGTGCACAAAACATCCACACACCAGATCCGTGTTCTGGTTCAGGGCTATGGAGGAGGCTTGATTTTTTTTTTGTCTTTTCTGGAGTGGAGGTGATTTGTTGGGAGGATTTCGTTCCAGTGCTGGCCCTGGCAATAGCACGCCCAGGGAGGGCAGCAAGGTTGACTTTCTCTCCCCCAGCAGCCTGCTTCCCTGGGGAAAGACCCCCTCTGCCTGGCGTGAGGCTCCTCTACCCCACTGCATTCCCTGGTGGGTTGTTGCAATTTCATTGTGACTGCTGGGGTTGGCAGGAAAGTTCCAGCACCGGTGTGTTCAGAAGAGTTCAGGAGGTGCCACCACCCCAGTGCGTGTCTGTGGGTTTGGGGCAGAGCTGGCCACACATGTGGCTCCAGATGGGTGGTGTCACACCAAGACGACAGCACCAGACTGGGAAAGGTGAGGTGAAGGTTTGTGCAGGTGACCTTGAAAAGCTGGAGGGAAAGCTATTTGCATGTGTACTTTAGGAAATCTCTCCAAGGAGCCTAACGAAAGCTCTAATCACAAACCACCTTCGAGCGTGCAGCAATGACAAAGGGGAGCTCAGAACCACGAACAGGATAATGCACTGAACTCATGCATATTCACCACCCCTCACGTGGAGGTTGCATCAATCAGATCTGCTTCATTCTTCATAGCCTGATCCAAGACAGGTCATGCATAATCTTTTTACTTTTCATTCAAGTCTTTGCTGGAGAACAGAGGTTCCAGTTCTGTTTAGCAGGCTGTGCTGTGAAGATTGTTTAGCTGATGACTTTGGTGTGATGTGGTAGAAAGGATTAGTTTCTTTGTAAGCGTGTGCACAGGTCCATATATAATGACCTCTTGTTGAAAACTTCTGGGGCAAAACTATGCTAGGATATATATAGCAAAAAACCCCAAAGGAACGTTTTTCAGAATGTTACTCTTAAACCTCTACGTATCGGGGACGTGAATGTCCTCTGTGTGGAGTATTTTTCCACCACTTTGACAATGTAAAATGTCCTCCAGGGAACAAGCAACATTTTATTTCCTTTTTGCTAAACCTTTTTTTCCTCTTAGATGAAAAGAAAAGAAAGGCAAGGTGAGAGAACAAGATTAAAAAAAAAAAAAAGAGGCAACAAAAATTTGCTAGGATTTGTAGGGAGGACAACACCCAAACCCAGGACTGCAGGGTCACATAGAAGTGAGGCTGGAATAGAAATTGTTAGGTCGCATGGTCCCATCAAGCAGGACCAGATGGACAGAAACCTGCTGAATTGCAGGTCTGAAACAGTCCAAATCTGTGCTGAAAACTCTCCCAAGCCCTCCCTCCCCATTAAATCTTTCTTTTTCCATCCACCTTTCTCTGTTCCTTTGGCTACAGGATGGCAGAGACCTACAGAGCACAGGTGGAGAAACACAGAAAGCTTGTGATGCATGCAGACAAAAGAAACAAAAGAAAACACACAAAAAAAAGGCTGGTGATGTATGAAGCCAATAACTAAAGCCTTTCACACAAGCCTCTTCCTTAATTACTGTATTTAGCACCACTGGCGTAATCAGGAACGTCGAGCTGTGACTGTTCAGTCAGTCGTGACAGACCCGGCACGGTGTAACCTCATCCCCTCCCCTCACTGCCTCCCCTGAAGCCTTTCCAAGAGCATCCTTCATTCCCCAGCCCTGCAGCCTAGAAAATAAGCCCAGGGTGGATACTGAGCTGTACCAGGATGCTCTGTATGCTGAAATGACTACTGTCAATGTGCCACATTGTATCAAATACCTACAAGCCACAAAAATCCCCCAAAGCTAAAACCGACCTGGCAACCTTAACTCCGGCTGTATTTCCACATTACAATTCCTTAGGAAGCAGATTTCACTTAAAAGGTGCCCTCCTGCTCTCCTCTTTGCTGCTGTACATGCAGCTCCCTCCACCCAGCTGTGACCATCTCTGTGTTTGCCTCTCTCTGCCCTAAGCTAACTTTGAAAAATGACCCGGTTTTAAAAAAAATCTGTATTTTGGGGGAGGATTTGGGAGGGTTTTTTAACAAGCTAAGACAATTCAGAGCTTTTTTTTCCTACATGCTCACCAAAAGCGTTGGGCTGGTGCCCCAGAGGGCTCTGGAAGTTGCCTTTGGGAACAGGAGTGGAGGTGATTTACTGGTGAAGAGAGGACGTGGACTGCGCAGGAGGGATCAGAGTGTGAATTCCTATCCATCTGTCACTTAATAAAGTTAAACCTCTACACATCAGGGACATGGCTGTCCTCTACGTGGAGGCCTTTTCCACAGCTTTGGCAATGTAAAATATCCTTCAGGGATAAAGTAACATTCCCATTCCCTTTAAATTGGATGCATTGGTTGCAGAGGGATCTCGTTCTGCAAAAACAAGGATCAGATAGTATCTCTTGTTATAACACGAAGTACTTGGGCTGTGGGAAACCCCATTATTATTATTACACTCCTTTTTAATTTCCTGACTTCCTCATGGCTCCTCTTCCAACCTGAACTTTGCATCCTTTTCTCTCTTTCCCATCACTTTGTTGTAACTAATGAAAGGAAGAGGAGGTAAATGTTAATTTCAATAGAGCATCAAAATTCCTTACCAACAGTTGTTATTTTCCAACTTCCACTCAAATTTAACAGTCTCGCTTTCAAATATCATTGCAGATGCATCACGTTCATGCCAAGGCTTAAGGGATTTGTTCAGAATGAAAATGAGATGGAAAAACTGCATCTGTGCAGGTAATGGCTCCATTCTGCCCCCTCCAAAGTCCACAGGCACCTCCCACCCATCCCAGTTGAAGCTGGAGCGCTCCCAGGAGAAGAGTGTGAGGTGATAAACGCCAGGGAGAACAGGACTGGCAGGGCCATCGAAAATAGGATAACGGGAATTAGCTGAATAAGTAAGGCATAAATGTCCTCTTCCTACAGCCCTGTTCCTCATCACCGTTCTGCAGAAAGAGTAAGTAACTAAATTAAGCAGAAGAACCTTTAGGAGGAATATGACGGGAAGCGAAATCCTGACAGCAAGGTCTGTTAGGCTCCCAAATGTCCCTCCAGGGAAGCAGCGGACGCTTGAGTCATTTGAACAATAGACTGGACCAAGTGCTGGAAAATGGACGGGAGGGGATAAATCTGCATTAGCAGAGGGACGTCTCAGATGACCTCATCGGTTGTTTCCACCCACAAATCTGGGATTCTGTGACAAGACCTGAGCCAGAAGAGGCCTGGGGCAACGTCACGAATGGATACACCCATATCATGTACGTGGGAGCTCTGAGTGACCGCACTGACCTGTGTGTTGCACGAATGACAACTCATATTCTTGGAGCATTTTAGTGTGGAAACTGCTTTCCATCACCCATGGATTCGGGATCTGACTTGTTTGTGCTCCTTACCACCTCAGTCCATGTCCTGTTTACAGGGCAAAGGAAGAGCCCTGAGACATCTGTGTCACTTAGTTGTTCTTCATAGCTAAAATACTCCATCTAGACCAGGCTTAGTGGCTTCTGGGGCCTTCCAGATTCCCTTTTTATTTCTTCCCATGTTCAACTTTTGGGGGCCTCCATCTGGGAATTTTTGTGGGAAGGAAGGGCCCACAAGTCTCTTGATCTTAATCCAGGAACAACAAAACGTAGGCCTTTCTCCCAGCACCACAAATTAAAAAATCACAGTACAGAAGTAAATAAACAAGCAACAAAGATTAAATGGTTTAAAAAACAGGGATCATCTTGGTTTATAATAATGTACACAATCCACCTGCTAGATTTTAATACTCTTAGTATCAACTTCATCCCTTCAAGGATTTTAATTCTCAAAGAAACCTCCCTCTTCTCACATGAGTAAAATAACAACATGAGGAAGCAGGAATCTGTTCCCCAGGACGTGGGAGAGTCAGCAATAGATGTTCCCTTCCTTATTGCCTTAAAAATGAAGCTGTCATTCATGCCCATGCATGTACATGCCTGCACACCGCTTCTGGTGACTCAGCCAAAAGTCAGGGTTCAAACCCACCAACAACTTCTCTGAGCTCCCATTCCCACTCTCCTTCACCTCTCCAGGGAAAAGGGATGGAGTGTTCCACTTCAAGCCTTTCTGTGCTCTGTGTCACCACAATTTAGCACTGATCCTGCCCTCCATCCATCCAAAAGCATCGGGAACCACTGGGTACTGACAACTGCCCATCACACTCCAGCAAAGGGCATCCATCCTGCCTGTGGTTCCCCCTCCCCTGCAGTGGAGTCCACCAGGAAAAGTTTCCCTCGTTGTTAGTGAGTCTTGAAAAGCCTTATTATTAGCCCCTCATTACCGAGCAGGACTGACAATAAGCAATAATCAACGAGTCATTTAGGCAAAGAAAGAGCTCCTGGGAGCGCCGTTATTAATTCTGGGAATATAATTTTGTGTGGTACCGAGAAATGGCACTGATTCAGGCTCTGAACACAACCCAGGGAGTTCAAAGCACACCGTGTCCCTGTGTATTGGGGCACACAGGCACAGGTGTACATGTGCATTCCCACTCCTGGTGATTCCTATCAGCCAGGGGAGAGGAGGTGAGTTAGTCTGTACTGCTCTGGTTGGACTGGGCACGTCTACAGCCACACTCACACCTTGCCCTGCCAGACACCAGCTCTGATCAGCATCCTGTGGTGGCAGCTCTCCTATTCCCCTGCCACAGCCACCTCCTGCCACAGCTACCTCCTGCCACTGGGACAAACACCCCTGTGCTTGGGCATCAAAAATTCAGCCCTTCCCTTCGCTGGGCCTGAGGGAATAGCAAAGTTTCCTGCAAGTGTTTGAAAAACAGAGGTGAAGCCTTTGGAACTGCACCTCTCACCCACTCCAAAATTCTCACCGGTCTCTGGCCCTTTCAGAAGGTGGTCTCTTCTAGACCAGGCAGCAGCTTGGCCCCAGGGGTGAGATACAGGAAGACAAGCTCTCCCTGGCTCCTGCTCCAGCACAGCCCCTGCTGCTGGCACATGAGGATGTGAGGAGGAGCACAGCTCATCTCTGCAAAGAGAAGGAAGGCTCCTCTTTAACATTCCAGCCAAGTCCTACTTCGATGATGCAACTGGGTTTGAGCAGGCAAGGGAGTGACTGGGACGGTCTCGACATGCAAGGTCTTCTGCAGAGTGCAATTAGGAGCTGCTGTGATTTCCTCATCAGCTTTGGTAACCCCTGGCATGACAGGGGAAAAAACTGGTAACACTGGAAGCTTTTATCCTTTTAGTGAGATTTCATTCCTCCAACAAACAACGTGCACCTGAAAGTATGACCTCAGAGATCACAAACTCGGGGGAGAGCCAGCCCAGCTCACAGGCAAGGCTTGGTGGTGGCGTTAGAAGACACGTGCTGGCTCATCAGCCTCGCTGCAACCAGCTCCAAAGCAGCCTAAGTCCTGGACAAATGTGCAGGGAAAAGCCTAATACTTACACACTGCAGGCAAATAAAAAAAAAATCCATGGTCTGCCCATGCAGCTGTGACATGCAGAGCAGGCATCCATGGCACCTGGAATCCAGCAGCCAGCAAAACCAGTAGGAGAGGTGCTGCTGGGGTGCCTGGCTCCTGCTCTGCTGTGTGGAGAATCGAGGTATAAGGGCACATCCTGCTCTGAGGAACTGGTTAATCCTGCTGGCTGGAGGGCTGAGTGCAGCCACTGCCTTGATTGCATTTACAGTGTTAAGCCAGTTATTGAATCCAATTAGTGGGGTCCTGCATGCAGAGAAGTGGATCCACCTGGAGACCAGGAGGGTGGTTATGGGCTTGTGAAACAGAGTCTGTGCTGAAGAACAACCGGGCATTGCTGCACTCCACAGCCCTTGTGTTTGCTGCCTGACAGGGGGCTGGAGATAGGAGAAAGTGGATTTCACAGCGTGTGACTAACCCCAAAATGTGCCAAGGTGGGCCTCTGTGCAGCAACATGACTCACTTCCTTTTGAGGACAAACAGTGAGGCTGTGACAAAACCCCAGTAGTCCCAGGCAATTTCCCCTCACTCCATGAACAACCTTGTAGTAGCCCAGTTGCACCAACACCTCCATCACAGGACCCTCCTCCTGCTGCCTGGGGCATCCCAGCATCTCCCACTTCTTGTGCCACTGATGGCAGGTGGCTGGGGATAGAAGAGACATCGGCATTAAATGCCCAGAGAGCCTCTTTCCACAAACAAGGGGCACGAGGGGGCGACCAGCATTGGTGTTTCCCTCCTGCAGCTCTGATGTTCATCTTCCCAGGCGGAAACACCGGGAAGCTTTTCTTCCCTTTTCTCTGGAGAGCACACCTTCCACCACACGCTGGACTCTGCTGAGTGGGACCTCCTTCCCAGCAGCAGTCAGTGCGCAGAGTGGGCTGAGTGGCCTGAAGTCATTAGTCCTGTCAGACCTCCTGTCCCTCTCTGCTCCCTGCCCCTCCTGTGGGAACACGACCCACTGGGCCACATCCTCTGGCTGCCTGCGACTCACCGTGTCTGACTTCGGTGATTTGCAACAGAGATCTGAGTAATTAAGAACCAAAGCTACGTTTCTGTGTCAAAGTCATTATGAAGACATCACTGTAGCCTTTTAAAACCATCTTGCCTCAACTAATCCGCAGGGAAGCCTTTCCTCCCTCCAGGGCAGAGAGACACCCTTTCACTCCCAAAACTCAGAGTGCACAGAGAGTTTTTAACCTCCCTAGCCCAAAATTAAGACAAATACCCCACTTTTTCTGACATACCAATAAAGGAAAAGCAGTGATGGTCATATAAATAACTGTCTGATCTGTCCAGCGTCACAGTCAGTTTGGTGGCTTCGTGTCCTCGTTCCTGTTGTGCTCACTTTTCATGAGCAGAGAGCAGAAATGCTCATGGAAAATGGATTTCACAGGCATGTGCATAACTGTTCCTGGAAATCTAATTTTGCATTTTCAATAAAATCATCTGCTGCCGTACAAGGGTTGAACAGGAAGAACCCAAGAAGACACTTAGCTGACCACTGCACAACTACCTTCACTGGGTCCAAAGAGCAGAATGTGTGAATGTATCCCAGCAAATGTAAGAGTAATATTGTTAGGCAAGCAGGGAAAAGCAGCTAAAATCAAATGATTAATGACTTCGTGACTTTTTTTTTCATGTAGTGTGAACAGAAGGGTTTAAGGCTCAGTTTTTGCAAGATGTTGCTTGCAGGAGCAGATCTGTTTGGAAATCCAGCAGGTGCCTGGGGATAATGGCTGTGAGAAGCCCTAAACACCAATCTACCTATTGAATGTGTAGACGAGCTCACCAAATGATAACATCATGTTACCTACCAGGAAATGGGAAAGAAATGATCAGCAGGGATAGGCAAAAAAAGTACTTAGCTAGAACCTCTGAAATCCCTTCCAGCTCTTGACTAAGATATTTTTCTTGTCACAGAATAAACCAAGGACTGTTAAAAAAAAAGCAGTTGCCCAGGGTAGCGGAAAGGGATGTAAGATAGGAGAACTAAAAAAGCACCCCGGCATGATACAGGAAAAGCTCCATCAAAAATAATGAATCTAAACTCACTGCCTCAGTGGCTGAAGAAACAAAGGATGAGATTGTCTGGCTCTGGACGTCGGAGCCTTAATGTGCTGTTAATAATGTTTATATCATAAAGCAGCGTCGCTGCATTAGCTTTGATTTAGCAACGCCAGTTTACATCAGCTGAGGAAGCCATCTGTAAATTCAGCTCCACAAATGTAAATACAGCGAAGGAAGAAAGGCTTGGTCATCCCCAGAGGATAAAAGAAGGGGTCTGCTGGGCTGACCTGGGCACTCCCCAGTGCCCACCCTGCTGTCACAGCTTTGTCACCTGCCTGTGAGGTGCGAAAGGGACGTGTGGTCTGCGTGGCTCAGCCTCTGGCTGTGCAGACCCATCCGTCCACTCCTGGCAGTTCTGCTTGACTTCACTCCAGCTGTGCCCCGCTCCAGCTGTGCCCCGCTCCAGCTGCACAGGGGACAAGCCTCAGAAACTCTCCAAGACTCCAAGTGCCAGCAGAAGAGATTTTAGGATGAAACTATAAAAGTGATGTTAACGGATTGCTGGGACCAGACGGTTTCACTCAAGAGCTCTGAGGGAACTCAGACTTGAAATTGCTGACCTATTCAGTACAATGCCACAGCAGCTGCTGAAATGGCGAGGCACCACAGGAATGGAAGGTGGCAAATGTTACATTCATTCTTTAAAAAGGGCTTTTAGAGGTCATCCAGAAACCTGTGGGCTGGGAAGCCAGGCAAGGCGAATTGACAGAAAGCATAACAAAAAGCAGAGTAGCTAAAAGTGTGATGGAATGGGAAAGAGCAAAGTTTGTTGAGTGAGAGCTCAGGCATTGAAAATCCATTTGTGTCAAGACCTGGGCAACTTGAGGTATTCATAAAAGATCCAGCTGCAAACAGGTGGAGAGTAATCTCAGAAAACTGAGTGGCAGGTTGATGAAATAACCTGTGAAACTCGCCAGCAGCAAATAAAAAGTAAGGACTGTGAGAAACCCCAACCTGAGCCGTACAAAGACCTTCAGGGGCTCTAAATTAACATCAGGCAGGAAGGAAACCTCAGTCACTGCGTTTGCTGAAAACTCCAGCTCGCTGCTCAACAGGTATCAATAATGCAAAATAAGAAGTTTAGGAATGACTACAGAATGAAGAGAGAATGAGAATGTCTCCTTCTAGGGTACCCTGCCCCAAACACAGGGAGTGCACCAAGGAGGATGAAGAAGGAGCCATGAAGATACAGAACAGATGGCGTGGAAACTACAGCAGAGTCCTTCTTGGTCACCTCAGCTGAGAAGGGATGTGAGAGAGATCCTGACAACCCATGAGCAGCATGGAAGTGTGACCAGGAGATCGTTATTTGTGTCTGCTATCACAGGGGAAAGGCAGCACAACCCAATCTGTAGGGCTGGAGGTTTAATCCAAAGAAAAGGAAGTACTTCTTTCACACAATGCAAAATTGAATTATGGCACTTGTTGTCACAGGATGCTGTGAAGACCAGAATTATAAAAGAATTCCAAAAGGGGTTAGCCAAATTCTTGGAGGCTCAACCCATCTGCAGCTGTTAAACACAATGACCCAAATGCTGGTCAAAAATTCCCTTAACCACAGTCTGCTCTCTACTGAGCTGGTAATATCACAGAGGAATTGTGCTATGCTTGCCCTGTCCTTACACCCTCTCCCTCAAAGTCTGCTGCTGAAATGAGCTGGCCCTTTGCTCTGAGCCACTATCACTGCATAAGACACATTACACATGATGTGTTTATTAAGAAACTGAAATTTATTGCAGAGGATGATCGAGTTTGTTCACCTCACATGAAAGTTTTGTCTTTGGCAGGCACTAATATCTGATGCCCCTGGCAGTCTGTACCAAAGACCAGCTCTTTCCTGATCTCCCACAGCTGCTCTGCTAAATCCATAAACCATGACAGTGGATTACCTTTATCATTGATTTAACTGTCACCACTAAAAGTAGTTAGCAGTCATGAAATAAGCCAGCGAGCACATTCGAAGCAATGTCCTCCCAGGGCACACATTTCCTTTTATCAGTCTTAAATTAATTCCCCTTCATTGCGTGACGCGTGCCTTATTCTCACTTTGCAGGATGAGTAAAAAGGAAGCTCCGATCACTTTCCATCTCCCGCACCGTAATTTCGTTCGCTCAACTGCTCTCCCTTCTGCCGCTTCTCCCTTCCAGCTGACACAGGCCAGGATTACACAACCATGGCTTTTGCCACGAGGGATTCCTTTCCTCGCTGAGGTGTGGCCACTGCGCTGGGCACAGCTGAGAAGGTCGTGGGGATGAGTTATGGATCAGCTGCAGGAGGACGGGGGCAGGTGGGAATCCCTCGCTGCCACGGCTGGACCGCACCAGAGTGCTCAGCTCGGGGTCTGTGCTCAGCTGGCTCGGTGCAAAAACAGCCTGTGTTTTTCACTGCTACCAGTCTGGCATCTCCTGCCAGCTCCAAGCGTTTCCTTTCTGCAAAAAAAAAGGAAAAAAAAACCAACCAAGGTTTGATCATCCACTTGTGGGGCTGTGCTGAGCTTGCCAGCGTCTGTTCGCCTGAAAGGCGGGGGAAAAACACCAATCTCGGACCTGGAAAGAAAGGGAAGGAAGTAGGTACCAAGTTGTAATGTGAGAAGTGAAGGCAAGAAAAACAGCATCTTGAGAGATGTTAAAGATAAAAACAAACGCTGTGAACAGGAGCAGAGACAGATTTCAGAGGAGAGGAAGGAAGACAGTGACTAAAGCACCGAGAGTGAAAACAGTGTACACATGGAAACTGAGTCCAGACTCCCAGGGTTTCTCTGTACTTGTTTTTCCTACCATTTCACAGAAATCATGCTGCTGTCGGGATCCCTCTATACCCAAGGGTCAGTGATGTCAATGAAACTTGGTGGAGCTGCACTGATTTGTATCCATTAAGAAGCAACTTTCTCAAATTTCCCAGAATTACTGGAGTTTAAAATAATGCCCTGAGAACCCAGTTGAAAACAACAGTTGGGATTATCCTTAAACCAGGTCATACTAAAACCTAATTAAAGATAATTTAGAATATGTCCATTATTTTTTAAGAGTTGCAAAATTCCTAACTTTGGATGTTCACATTGAAAACACAGCCCTGGAAAAACATGTGTATGACACTTTTCTACCAGTTCAGGAGTTACAGCAAAGGCACAGAGAGCTCTGCAAGTTCCAGCTCAGCAAACAACTACTTTAGAAAGCAAAATAAGTAAATATTATCTCTGTTTCCCCCAAGCTTTTGTTTAACTTTTTGGGTTTACCTTTCTATCACTCTCCCTTGCCTTCAACATGTGAGAGGTGGATTTTAAAAGAAAAACTTCAGAATAAGGATCAGTTTTTTCTTTGTGTAATTTTTAAAGAAAACCAACATTGTTGTTGGGAAGAAAAAAAAGTCCTTTTTCTTCTTTTTTTTTTTTTTCTGAGTGTTTGCCAGGTCAAACTAAAATTTAGGGGTCCCTTTGCAGGCAAATCCCCTTCTTGCCCTCACTATGACTGTGCAAGCTGAACACAAAGTCTTTCCAGTATTTTTTTAATTCTCAAGTTATATTTTACAAGAGAAAATCCACTCCCTCCTTTGAATCCCTCCCTCCCCCTCTTTCCCTTGCTCTCTTCCAGTAAGTGCCTTAATCTGGCCGGGGCTGTCTGGGATGAAGGTGACACGGAGGGAGTGCCCATCTGGTCCCCACTAACCCACGCCGGGCCCTTCTCCCTGCCCAGAGCTCGGGTGCTGCTGGGTTTTATAACCCGATTACCACAGACTTGGGTTAAATTCAGACAGATTGCCTACCAGCAAAAGGCTCAATATCCCATTATCAGATTTGTGAGCCCGCCATCCCTCTTCATTTAGGATGTAATAGAAAGTGTCAGTAATGTCCTACGGACTTGGGCTTTAAAATGACTCTTAACTATGCAAGTCATATGTGCAGGGGGTGAAGATACTCCACAGAATCACAGGCAGGACAACAATTTTAAAACATTTTTTTTATTTAAATATTAAATAAAACACATCAACTAATAATTTTGGTGTACACCTCTCATTTTAACATAAGAAATAAAATGATTGTTCAGTCATGATAAAAAATAAACTATACATCTCAATTAAACCAATCATGTAGTGTCTTTAAATACCCTATTGCATTGCAGTCTGCAGAACAGCACTGTCAAGGTATCTACAAAAAAACCCCAGACTTTTAAAATGACCTCTTCTGCTCCAGCAATAATTCCAAAGAGGTTCTACAGCAATTGGAAAAGAAAAAAAAAAAACACTATGAAAGTAAAGTGCTTGTCATTGCTCAGGACAGGAAACAAAAGAATCTGTGGCCTTTAGATCCATGGCATTAAACAAAACACATATTGAAGAGGAAATTCTGTGGTTTAAGTACGTGTGCTACCCCTTACAAAACTGAAGGCAAAGTTGCTGCTTCATGATGAGCTGGCTTCTTCTTGCCCTCCTCTCCAGCCAATCTCTTTTTTGGGTTGGGTTTTTTGGGGGGGGTTGGTTGTTTGGTTTTTTTAAACCCACAGTACAAATGAGCATGAGACTTTGGTGTTTTCTCTGCTGCAAGGCACCACTCATTAACAGGAGTTCAACTGCAATTTTCTCTCCCTTTGAAGCTTCCAGCCCATGGAGCAGCAGTGGCAAGCTGGAGATGCACCAATATAGACACACAGATACAACACACAGATAAAGAGGTCGTTTATGGAGAGCCACAGACAGAGCCACGTGACATCTTCAACCCTTCCTATTCCCACCAATTAACCTGGTCAATCTTTGGCTTTTTTCTTTTTTTTTTTTTTTCTTAAAAAGAAAAAACAACAAAACAAACCAACCGAAAAAAAACCAAACCAAAACAGGTCTCTGTATTATTTGCAAATGTGTAATACTGCAGGTTGCATGAAGCCAAGGTAACTTGAAGGCACCCTGTGTCACACTAGGGAGATGGGTCCTTTAAGCATTTAGGCAGAATGCAGCTATGCTCTGACACTCATGTGGCAGCTTCCAGCCAAGCTGTCTCACTGTCTGCTCACCTGCTTCCAAAGTTTGCATGCACTCCCCAACTCATTTCTATAGGAGCACAGCCTGTTCTCCCCTTTACACCTCAGCATAACCTCTATTGACACCAACAGAAGTCATGGTCTGCCTCGGGAGGGGAGTTGGGGTTTATACCAGAAACACAACAGAAGCATATTACAAAATATAAAAAATAACTAGTGTTATATAGTTTTCTGCTTCCTATTTATATACATATACAGCATTAAAAACCATACGAAAAAACACCTATCTAATCCAAAACCTCGTTTTGCTAATATGCCAAAAACAAACCAACCAAAAACAAACACCCAAAGATTGTGCTGTTTTACTCACTTTTAATACAGTTTTGTTCAGAAAAAGCTGTACTCCGTTAGAGTAGAATTCTGTTCTAGCCTATTCCTTTTGTCTTTGTCAGTATATAATTATAACCTCAATATTGCACATTTCCCCAAGAGTCAGTTCTGTTTGGACCCTGATAATGAAATGCATAAAAACATAATTAGCAGCGGAAATAACAATGTGCAGCACTAAGAAACACCCCTCAGGCAACTTTGTAGGCAACGTCCAGGAGGGCTTTTTAAAAAGAAAACCCTTCCCATCACCCCACCGGTACTGCTGCTTCCTTCCTCAGTGCCTCGGCAAGAATATGAACTTAGAGTTTATAAAAAGATTCCTAAAGATTTCCCAGACCAACAAAATCTGGGCATGTGTGCACCTGTGTGTATGTGCACACACACCACTCCCAACCAAACATCCCTGCAAAAGACCAGGCATTATGCAATTTGGATCCTGATTATCAAGGGACACATTTTCAATAGTTAACTGCTTCCGTACTAATTAGAAGGGCATGCTAAGCTTTTCCAGCTGATGTATCAAGCAAGAAGTTCACAGTTTTCATTTAAAGTATGTGTATCTGGGAGGTGTGGAATGGGGATGTTGGTTCCTTTAAATAAAATGAGTGTTAACAGGAGGGAAAAGGAAAAACAACAAATGGCAATGCTTCCATTTTTGTCTCCTATGAATGCATAATGCTGCATGCCACTGGTTTTCTGTTTATTTTCTTTAAAAGAGGTAATCATCTTCACAAACCCATAAATGAATATTGTGAAAAAGGGAGGCTCTGGTCCCTTCTTTGAAAAGCCTCTCCCTGCTGTGTCACCACTACTGACAGCTGCTAATCTTGCATAACAGCAGAGCTGTATTGGTCTGACTTGAGTACAGTACCGAAGAGTTCTTCCCCAACCACAACCCTCCCAGCCCCCACAAATGCCCCACCCATCTTCCCCGTCATTATTTTTTCCTTTAAAAAAAAAAAAAAAAATTCAGTTTCTATTCGTATTTGTTCAGTGCAAGAATAGTAGAAGCAAAAAGACATACATATTGCTTGTTTCAGTCCTATAAAGTTGCCAGCTTTCCGAGCCAGACAGCCTCTTCACATACTTCAAAATTTATTGCTTCTGAGAGTCACTCGTCCCCGCGCCGCCAGCCAGCCACGGAACAGCGCTGAAAGCTCCCCCGCGATGGGAGCGGCCCGAAGCTCTCACTTGACCAGGACAAACTTCCCGAGCCGGCTGGAAGTCAGGTCCTCCATCTCGCAGTCCCCGTGCTGCAGGGCGACGGCGTCGAAGCTCGGGGACGGCGCGGAGAAGCTCTGCTGCTGGGAGAGGGCGGCGGCGAGCGGGGCTACGCTGCTGCTGCTGCTGCCGATGTACAGGCGCGCGTCCAAGAGGTGAGCGGCCGACGACGCCGGGGACACGCTCACCCCGAAGAAGTGAGGTTGGAGCAGTTGGCTGCTGCCAGCCAAGGCCAGCTCAAAGGAGTTCTCTCTCTGCAGCTCTGACAGCAGCGTGGAGTTGGAGGCTTTGCAGGTAGCTGGGCCGTCGGAGGAGGGGATGCCGCTTGCCGCAGATGTCTGGGAAGCCTGGGGACAAGCTGTCTGGAGTAGCTGGTGGTGCTGGAACTGGAGCATTCTGAACAAAATCCAAAGATGAAAAGGTTTTTTTCAATTTGCACTGCTAGGACGGTTTCATGTTTTTCCTCTGCCTTCCTTGCCCCTAACCCTGACCATAACCTTCCCCTTTGCTTCCTTCTCTCTGTCAAACCTCTCCTTACCCAGCCAGTACAATCAAAGCAAGCTGTCCATGCCAGGCTTTTCCTCCTTCTGCAGAGGGCAACTATCACAACCAAGTTTATCTGGTCACCATTTGGCCACCTAATAATAGATGTTCTAGAGACAATGTGTGCAGATAAACCGGAAGCTCACTTTTCCATCTTGCTTCTATGGAAATGAAGAGGTGCCACCACACATGACATTTGAGGCCACTGGAACTGTGCCTCCTTTGTGGGCTGTAACTTTTCCAAATTACAAGGTCTCACTTCCTTGCCATGGGAAAATTACAGGAGGAGGCAGAGGAGGAAAGAAATCGTTCCCAAAACTAACAAAGAAAAACACAGCTTGCAACAGGGAGAAGCAATGTTTTCCCCCACACGACCAAACTGCTTCTCAATTCAGCAACCTCCAAATATTTGGACGTCGAGATTTTTGAGTGGAATTGCACGTCCCGTGTTACGTGTGCCAGGGCAGGAAGCCACAAAGGAAGCCAAGCACTTTACCCACTGCCACACAGCAGAGCTGGAGGACAGGAACCCCCAGTGACCAAACCCCCAACCTCTTTCGCTGTGTTTACCCCTCCTTGCTTACCCCGAACCCCAAGTGAAAGCAGCAAAGCTCCTCCCTCACCTCTGCTGCTGCAGCACCTCCTCCAGGAGGCTTCTCCCCTCTCTGCTGCTCCCGCTGCTGCTGTAGAGGCAGGTGCCGGGCTGCGTGTGTTGGAAAGGGCTCATGGCACTCCTGGCTGCCCGAGAGGAGGAGGACTGACACACCTGCCGAGCAAAGCCTTTGATTTTATTCAAGCCGAGAAAGCCCTTGGCTCGAGCGTTCTTCCGCAGCTGCTGCCTAAAAGCCTTCAAGCCTGTGGGACACGAGGGAAAGAAATGCACTTTAATCCTCCTCAGCGTTTTCCTGCGGTAGAGATCAGCCTTTCTGGGCACTGCCTTGCTGGGCCTGAGAACTGGGCTAGAAGAGACTCCAGTTCACATTCGCCCTCTGCCTGGTGGTCAGAGCAGGATTTAGGTAATGGAACAGGGACTGGGACAGCTGCACCCTTGTGCAGATGGACACGCACAGCAAAGGAGAAACCTGAGAGAAACCATGACGTTGTGCACTCCATATTTTAGGAGGAAGGTGGAGCCTGCCATCCCACTCACGGCAGCAGAAATATCTCCATGGGCAGGCTGAATCAGTGTCTGAGAACCTTCCCTCCAGGCACCTTCCTCAGGGCATCCAACCCTCCCTCAGGGACCGTGAACACACGAGGCAGAATACCCAGGTGTCCAGCCTCAGTGTAACACTAACAGGGACAGCAAGTCTCCCTGCACCCTACCCTTTCCCAGTGGCTGTTGGGAGGGGGCAATTCCTCAGCAACAAAGCAAGGAAGACATTACCTTGAGTTAATGAGGTATCAGATGCTCGCCTTCCTTCTTGGAAGCTGACAGGCAGCAGGGAAGCACCTCCCATGCAGCCCTGGGCTTGTAACACGGGAGCGTCAGACTGGGAAGCGAGGAAAGGCGACGTCATCCTCGCTGTGGCCGGGCTCCCCGTCATTACTTGACCTGCCAAACAGCTGCCCAGGGCCACTGAGCTGTCATTTGAAGATGAAGTAAGGCAGCTGTCTGAACTAGTTCCCTCTGTGGGGCTGGCAGAGGAGGAAATGACTATACCTATGGAAGGGAAGGAAGGAGAGAAAGAACATTCCCAAGATGAGTACAGGAAGGAACAAACATGACATCAGAGCCTTCTGCCCACCTACACTGGCACTAATAAACAGCCTCGAGCTGGAGAGGTGTCCAGCTAGTCATGTTGTCCCGAGGCTTGACTCAAGCAAGAGGTCATCAACAAATAACCCCAGTTTGGGCTCCTGTCCAGCTGGCAGGGCTCTGTCAGCAACACCAGCATCACCAGGCTGTGCTGGATCAGGCACACAGCATTTCTTTAGCACAACCAGGATTATTGTTTTGTGAACAGTTGTGCTTATTTGGTTGGTTCACAGGGTCTGGGTATGTAGCAAATATGATTAGTGATGAGGTTTTTGTTAAATTCAGGCACTGTCTCCTCCCCCAGTACAACAGCAGTAGCAAGCAGACAAGGTTTGTGTCCTGCTTGTGAGAACACTCCCCTCTGGACAGATCTAGATAAAATACAACAGCACAACTTCTCTTCCCTAAGGGCCTGCTTATCTGTAGGATGACAGAACTGGGGAGGGCAGAGTACAGACCCCTTTTCTGGGCTTTCTATCCGAGTCAAGGTACAATCAGCACATTCTCCCTTAGCATTTGGGCTCTCTGGCACTCCTTCTCTGTTCTTTTCCTATGACTATGGACACCCTTCATCTCTCCCAGACTTACTTACATGGAGGGACATGCTGATAGAAATGGGTGGTCACTTCAGCCAGCGTGTGCCTCCTGCTGGTGTTGCTAGGGATGCAGATGGGATGCTCATATGCCTTAATTTCATCTTCCAGCTCCTTCTCTTGCCTCACTTCCTCACTAATGGTGGTCTCCAGCAGGCTGTTGGGGGAGATGGAGCGGTTCCGGAAGAGCCCATTGAAGTTGGTATCCACAGGGAAGAACACAGGCTGGAACACATGCCAGATCACAGACTTCAGGATGTTTTGCTTATTTCTGCACCATCTTTTAATGCTCTCCACAACTCTGTGGCATGTCTTTAGCAGGAATATTGTTTGAGAGGCTATGGTGACACCATGCCCAAATGCCAAACAAAAGATTGGCAGGAGAGAAGAACAGTCACGACCCCCATTGTTCTGGATTGGCAGAACAGTGAGAAAAAGAAGACGCAGCTTAGCTGGGAACACCAACCTGTAATGGGTTGCTTATGTCACAGTCCATTTCTGCCTGCAAGGATGGCTGAATCAGGCTCTGAGGTTGCTGGTAAAGCAGAGATGATCGCAGGGTTTCACTGGTGAGACTGTCCTGAGGCATCTGGAGAGAGAGCAATGCACAGAAGCCATCACACACACTGCAGTTCCACGTGACTTTTCAGATACTGGAGGCACAAACAATTTGAGCCACCTTCCCTGCAAGCTTTCTCCTCCTGCTTTCTATGAAAAGGAACAAAGCTAATCCATCAATGCCAACACAAACACAGAACTCTTCCTCCTAAGTTAAGCAATTTAACTGGAAGTGCAATTTGCAAAGGCACCCAGACCACACTTTTAAGGGGGTGGGGGCGAGGAAAAGAAAAAGAATGTCAGAAAAACACACAAAGTGACTCATGGAGTACTTCTGAGGAGCCTACAGGATATGCAACAAAGAAGCATAACCGAGCCATGCCTAAGAGGGCAGATTTCCACGAGAAGTCTAAACTTCTGGCTCATTATTGACCTGCACTGGAGGCAGACTATTCTTTGGACCACGACCCAGGGTCACTCGTTAGGAATCAGTATTCACTCAGCCAGGATCCTGCTGAGGAACAGCAGGCCGTGTCCTGGCAGAGGGCACCCATATCAGAACCGGTTTTCAGAAGCCTGGCAGCTACATTAAAAGGACATCCAAAGGGCCCAGTTTCCCAGGAAGCAGTGCCTCCCCTCACCTCAGCACCGGTGATCTCGGAGCTCCTCGGCCGCGGCTGCCGGCTGGCTGCCGGCCGAGTGGACACCTGGCTGCTCCGGTACTCCTTGAGGCGCTCCAGGAGCAGGTAATAAATCGCTGCAAAATGGTTGTAGCTGCTGTTCTGCAGAGACTGGAAGACATGGAAATGACCCCTTTGAGTTGCAGGCAACTCAGGATATAAGCAGCCAAAACTCATCAGGTAAGGCCTCATAACAGCAAACTCAAAAAAAGTGCAAAAACCCAGAAGGGCAATGAAGATTTCACCATGCTGTGACACCAGATCAAGGCCAGTCACTGAATGCCACATGACTGCACCACTGGCATTCTGGCAGTCACTGAAAGTGCACCTAAAGGGTGAGAACTCACCTCTACAGTCCTCTGCCTGTCGATGCCAAGGGTTTGCATGATCCCAAGGACCTGCTCGTTGTAGTCGCCCAGGTTGGAGTTGTAGTTTTGCATGGAGAAGGACAAGGACTGCTGCTGCTGGAGGGATGGGTCAGCTTGCATCCACTTGTGCTGCTTTATTTGAGAAATGGTTATCCGCTTGGTTGGGTCCACAACCAGCATCCGTCGGATTAGTGTTTCACAGTCTGGGTGCCAAAGACAAACTCATGAGCAAGGGGTAAAAATAACAGCCCAGCCCCAGGTCACTGCTAAGAACACTTCCCAGCAACAGTGTACCATGCCTATGAAAACAGGAACTAAAGGTTTGGGAGCAGCTGATGCCTGATCTGACTATCAGATATTCCAGACAGCACAAGACATGTCCACATACATATCACAAAAACAACACCTCCCCGCAGGAAATGAAGCTGTGCTGGATATCAGCAGTTTCAGGTGGCCTTGCCCCTTGTACAAGAGCTAGTTTTGAGAGGATGCAGGTTTAATGGTGTTATATCGACATAAAATAGGTCAGAATTTAGTGCAGAACCCCATCACATACAACTTCCTGGTCCATATATTCTGCTTATTTACTTATAACCAGGAAATAAAGCTATTCATGGCTATAACTGATAAAGGTCAGACTTCAACAGATAATCTTCACGTGACAACAGAGGCACGTTCACTGGGCTTTGAATTCCAGTCAGAGAGAGCCTTTAGTTCCTTTTTCTCATCAGACTGTTGGAGTTCTCAACAAACAGTGCTAAGTCCCACTATTCCAGCTCTCCTTGGCAGCACAGCCACACTGGAATACATCCCTTCTGCATAGCTAAAATATCTTAGGAGAACTATTCCCATCTCAGCACTGCAGGCTAGTCTCATTAAAATCCTGTTTTCTCTGTTTTGTGAGTGATTATTTCTCCAGCTAAGGTGTCATATATTTTTCTAATCCATAGGGATAACTTAAAAAAAGGAAACTACAGCCTTTTAGATGCACCATAAAGCAGATCCCAGAAAGAGTGCGCAACCAGCCCCTCAGCTGTAAGTGCTGGCCTACAGAAATTACTGGATACATAAAGACAAAGCAATTGCCAGCTGCAAATAGGACAGCTACTCCTTTATAGCACCTGTTCCAACATTAAGGATCTGCAAAAAAAAAGCACCTTCAGACATGAAGTACGGGATGCGGAACCGCCCCTCCAGCACTCTTTGCCTCAGAGTTGGTAAATTGGGTCCATCAAAAGGCAGAGAACCGCAGACAAGGACGTACAGAACCACCCCAAGGCTCTGCCAACAGAAAACAGCACAGCATATGAGTGACTCCAGGAAAAACAGTGATTTTGAAAGCCCACAGACCCTCACAAAGTGTGAAGCGCAATTTCTGAGGAATGGCAAGCTCACCCATATATCAAGGTGAGGTCCTTCATATTCTTTGCCTTCGAAAACTTCTGGAGCTGCATAGGGCGGGCTTCCACACCAAGTGGAGAGGGGCTCTCCTGACTTGTAGAAGTTTCCAAAGCCAAAGTCTGAAATGAAGGGGAAAGTCTGGGTTAAGACAACACTCAACCACGTACTAATATTTTAGAAGTAGCAGAAAATGGAGAGAAAGGAACAGATGTGTTGCTTTGTTTTCTGCCCATTCATTTAAGCTATTCCCTTCTGTTCACAAAATCTGTTCTGAGAAATAGCTGTAACCATTACTTTACTTTCAGTCACACAAATACATCTGTAGGATCATCCTAGGGCGACTGAACGTGACCACATGCCCCATGCTGTTCACGAAGTGACCTCCCACTTCCTCTCACCTGCTAACTTGATGTTCATGTTAGCATCTAGCAGGAGGTTCTCTGTCTTGAGATCCCTGTGCACGATGTGGTGGCTGTGACAATATTCCACCGCCGACAGGATCTGCCAGAACTTCTTCCGCGCTTCGCTTTCGCTCAAGTGCCCGTTGGAGGTCAGGTGATCTGCGAGACAAAATCAGAGAGGATTTAGAAACGCCCACAGGAAATTTTTCCTAATCCCGCAGGTGCTGCGCTCGCTGTTTGACAGCTGACAGCGCAAACTCTGGGTTTTTAGTCAGAATATAGCTATCACTCAGGAGTGACAACATAAAGCCATGGTTTCTAAATCTAAAGAACTCTTAGCTCCCTCAGTGAGGACTTACCAAACATTTCTCCATTCTTTGCAAACTCAGTAACAATGTACAGCATATCCTTTGTCTCCATAACCTGTGAAGACATGAGAGGACAGGATTAAAAAAATTGCAGAGTTCTGTAGTTTCCTTCATTTTTCTATGTGGATTCTCAAACGTATCAGTTCAACTTTATATTTGCTGCAGCAGCTGGCAGTAAAGGCATCTAATTTTGCACCACAGTGTTCCTTCCAAGCAAACTGGTTATGAAAAAGATAACAAATCAAGGCTTATGTGCCTACATTATACAATGGCTTCCCAGGCCATTGTTCTTCTCACCATTGCCATGCTACCTAATCTCCATAAGCTAGTAGATGAGTGTTTAGATAATTTCATTAAAATATGCATCCATAGTTTTACAATTAATTTGACATATTTTAAACATGCAAAGACACTTAAAAGTTTATGTAAAGTCCTCTTTGTTTCAAGGCTAGTGGGGGCTCAGATCAGCAGAGTGAGCTGCAGCCTGGACAAATCAAGAAGTGGTATCAAATCCCCTGCTCCTGTTTGGAGTTGGCTGGGACAGGGGGAGCCTCCTGTGCAAGTGATAACAGGCTGCTGTTTGTGTAACAGCAATGCTTGATGCACATCAACAACTGTCAATATATTGCCCAGCGTTCACATATCAATCTAGTATCAACTTGCTGGGATATTTCACAATTTTTTCCTTCGGAGGAAAAAAAAGAAAAAGAACTAAAACCCAAGTGATGAACGAGAAATGCCGAGCATTTCCAAGTTCATCTTCAGTTACCACAGCACACCTTTCCAGTGTTGCATTTCAGATTTTAAAATACAACATTTCCCTGGAAACATCTCCCTCTTAAGGAGCAGATACTTTGTTTTGGAAGTAAGAGGCTCACAACAGGTTAACAATCCAAAAAGCGTCAATACTACTTCAAAGGCTGTCATTTCCAGGCTCCCAATATGTAACCTTTTTCAAAGACTCTTGTCCTCCCCTCACTACAAGTACACACAGACACGAAATGAAAATAAACAAACAGGGAGCAAAGGAAGAGAGGTTCCCAGTTTAAAAAACTGAAGGAAAGTGTTCTGGGAAAGTTGCCAGCTGGATGAAATTAAGACGCGGTGCTGAAACTAAAACAATGATGAAATAATACAAGAACACACACCCTACATTGGCATGTCATCTAATTCCATCCCTGCTCCTCAGCCTCCACCAAACAGGTAAAGCATCAGTTACAACAACAAAGAAAAGAAAACTTCACTGAAAAGAAATTATGGTCCACTACCAACGTCATTTGCTGCATCAAGTGAAGTGGTTCAACGAGATGGAATTTAACCTGCTTTTCTAAAAGCTTCGAAACAGTATTTTCTCCCACATCATTCCACTGAAATGAACTCAACCGAACTGTTAGAATGTTTCTGTATGTCCTATACTGCCCCATGGGCAGCCCTGACGTCAGCTGTTAACACAGAATCATTTTTGTTATGATGGGTAATACTATAAATACAAACACTTCATGTGTGTCAAGGTCTTTAAAAGTAATGCCTTGCCTAAGCACCTGCCTTACTGGCTCTTCAGCCTTACATGTTAATTAGACGCTTTTTCTTTTCTTTTTTTTTTTTCCTTAAGCTAAGAAACCCAGCAGTAAGATCACAGCTGATAATAGTGTTTACTACTGCACACGGACTTTCAGACCTGCTGCTTCATCCATCTCCACCTTTCTCCCCCCTGCCCTTTTAGACAGGTCCAGAGAGATTGATACCTCTGCCCTGCTCATGGCAGGGGCTTGGACTAGATGACCTTTAAAGGTCCCTTCCAACCCAAACTGTTCTGTCTTCTTCTTAAATACACACGGCATTATTTAAGATGATTAAGAGGAACTTATACCAAAGGCTACTAAGGCTAATATTTAGAATTTGCAAAGCAGCCCTTGCTCACAAGGCAAATGTGATCCTGCTTCCTGCACAACACATTAATTCGTTTCTGCGGCTCAAAATATCCATTATATAGAAACTGAACAAATGTAAACCAAAATCCATGCTGTGAAACTCTGCAAGGGGAAAGATACTTAAAATCCACTTTCAAAACTACACAAACTGGAACAGAACAAGCAAACAGGTCATTTTTTGACATATTCTAAGATACCAACATTTACCCCCTGTTCCTTTTTCACTAATCTAATCGTTAGATTAAATTTCCACTTAGACTTTCTACTTAGGTTAATTTGGTTTAATTGTTGGTGATTCCAAATCCCTTCCGCTAAAGGCAAACTCAGCTTTAGTGCTTCCTTCTCTACCACTCAACGTGACTTTGTCTTCCTCTTATCTAAAGCATGCAAGAAGTTCCAGTCCTCTCAACTGGGAAAGCAGAGGAGATAGGAGAGGCAAGTTAATCATGTAAGTTCAGATAACCTGTTCCTCAATCAGAAACAAACGTCAGCCTGGTTTTAATTGTAAATTTTATAGCGTGTTTTGTCAAAAGGCTGTCTAATGTACCAGAATCTTGTTCAAAGAATGAAGAATGACTTTTAAAACACCCAGTTTACTTTCAAATGTTTTTCAAAAAGTATTTCAACACGCATTCTGTCTGCAAACATTAGATGTAAAATCACGTGCAAGAGGAGACCACAAGCATATTTCATCTACGTGCTGCACTTCAAAGCTGAACTCTTACCTGATATAGCTTGATAATGTGGGGATGATTCAAAAGCTTCATTATCTGAACTTCTCTATAAATCTTCTCCAGATTGCTTGGGTCTAACCTTGTTTTGTCTATTATTTTTATTGCAACCTGCAAATTTAAATAATAACAAAACAACCCCAGGTATTACAAAACAGGTACTCTCACTGTTAAGATATCTTTAAAAAAAAAAAAGACACACCCCCGCACAAACACACCACTCACAAAATCCAAGTAAAGTAGGTTTTAAAGTACAGACTTGACAAAGCTGATTCTGTCTTTCTGAACCGCACAGAATTCGCGGCACAGAACGTTTTCGTTTTTCTTTTCTACGTCAAAGGATTACACGTAAGGTAGCGAACAGAACTGCAGAAATTAGCACTGGACAGGATTCCGCAAATCTCTTAATCCGTCCCATGCCAGTGAAAAACAGATTCCTGTAACAGACAATTTCCTACTGTAGTGACTGAGACGATTTTGACATGCACTAGAAATATAAATACGGCTGCACGCCCATGAAAAAATTATTTCTGCAAATAACACACCAAGTTCTTTGTTCTTGAAGCAGACACATTGAATGAAAAAAAAAAAAAACCCAAAACATCTGAAGTCTTCAAAAGATGCTTAATTCGCAGGGCGCTTTTAGCAAAACTAAGAGTAACTCAACGAAGCTACAGTAACTCTCGGAATTGCGGGAGTTGGGGTGTTTTACCGCATATATTCTAGCTCGGCTTTGATTTTACACAGCGGGAAAACTTGAAGCCCCTGCGGAGCGCGGCATCACCGCGGGCGACGGACGCTGCGCCCGCGGGGCTCCGCGGAGCCGCTCCGCTCCC
>VZRJ01002574.1:23870-136215 GCA_013397565.1 Ptilonorhynchus violaceus | reverse complement strand
CTGCAGGGGAGCGTTGTCCGCGATCCCAAGGCACAGGGCGGCTGTGGGCGCCCGTCCTTCGCTCTAGTGCCTGCAGCGGGACACTGGCTCGCTTTCCCCTGCGCAAGGCTGGTTTCCCTGTCCCTGGATTCCGGGGCGTGATGGAGGGGAGGCTGCAGACCATCCCTGCAAGGGCTGGGGCTGCCCCGAGCTGGGGACAGCAGCCCTCTGGGTCCACCAGCTGGGCACCGACAGCAACAGAAGTAATAACAGACAGCATATATATATATATATGTACTAGAATAATAGAATGGTTTGGGTTGAAAGAGACCATAAGGAACATCCAGTTCCAGCCCCCAGCCATGGGCATGGGCACCTTCCACTAGACCAGATTGCTCAGAGCCCCATCCAGCCTCGCCCTGAGCACTTCCAAGGATGGGGCATCCACAGCTTCTCTGGGCAACCTGTGCCAGTGCCTCACCACCCTCACAGTAAAGAATTTCTTCCTAATGCCTAACCTGAGCCTACCCTCTTTCAGTTTGAAGCCATTCCCCCTTGTCCTGTCACTACATGCTCCTGTAAATGGTCTCTCTCCATCTTTTTTGTAGGCTCCCTTCAGGTACTGGAAGGCTGCAATTAGGTCACCCCAAAGGTTCTCGTTGCCAGGCTGAACAATCCCAATTCTCTCAGCCTTTCCTCATGGGAGAGGTGCTCCATCCCTCTGATCACCTTGGTGGCCTCCTCTGGATTCGTTCTGGTGGGATGATGTCCCATATATGTATGCAGCCCTATTGCAACTTCCTCCTACACTCAGAATACACCTGCAGTGCCATTCTCTCTGGTCAGTCTGGAAGTGAGGCTTGGGAAGTTTCCCTTTGGCACACTGAGGCTGAAGGAGGTTGGTTGAGGTTGAACCTCAGCATCCCAGAAGTGCCCTAGAGACTCCTCTCAAGGTCAGATGAGGAGCAGCAGATGCACAGGGTTCAAACATGAAAGTCTTCAGCCTCCACACAGCAGGTGACCAAAACGTTTGTACATTTGGAGTCAAATTCCAATTTAGTCTCGAAAATAAGTCTTGAGTGATGCCTACCACATCTGTTTTTCAACTTTTATCTTCTCTGTTGCAGTCAGCCTAGGTTCTTTTTAGACAGCCTAGGTAGCTCTTCAGTCAGCAGATGGGTTTCTGACTGGAAAACTCTCTCCTCTTACTCTGAGCCCCTTTCGTGACCATCCCAGCCAACAGCACACTGGGAGATGACCCTCCTCTTCCATCCAGGGGCACCATGCAAATTGGATTTGCCAGACAGCTTGAAATAAGGTGGAAGAGTTATAGCTGTGCTTCACACTGAAAATTTCAAAGCATTGGGTAAAAAAACCTTGAAAGAGAAGATGGAGAGGGGATCTAATCCATCCATACAAATATCTCCAGGGGACGTGCCAAGAGGATCCTGCCAGACTCTTTTCGGTAGTGTCCAGTGTCAGGATGAGGAGCAGTGGCCATAAAATAAAACACAAGAAGTTCCACTCCAACATGGGGAAGAACTTCTTTAATTGAGGTGGCAGAGCCCTGGAACAGCTGCCCAGGGAGGGCGTGGAGTCTCCCTCTCTGGAGACATTCCAAACCCACCCGGACGCGTCCCTGTGTCCCGTGCTCTGGGTGCCCCTGCCTGGGCAGGGGGTTGGACTGGATGATCTCCAGGGGTCCCTCCAACCCTGGCTATTCTGTGATGCTGAGATTGTTTTCACCTGTTGTTGATGTTGTCCTTAAGGTCCTGAATGACTCCTAAAGGGTTCAAGAGGGACCCACTAGGAGAGGAAAGCAAGCTTTTTCTCCATTTTTGTAAATTTAAAGATGGGAAGAGGAAGATGCGGTGCTCTGTATAAATCGAATTACATGATCCATGAGCTGTGTATCATCAACATACTTGAGAGAGATGCATCAGGACATTTTTGTGTTTACACTGCAGGCTCTTTCTCTTAGAAATATGGAGAAATAACACCTGAAATTAACCCTGAAACTTCATTTATACACAAAAACCATGCTGTCCCAATGCTTGCTTTCTTTGAGCAGGCAGGCTGGCATTCTCCAGGGCTTGAATGGAGCTGGGAGAGGGCAGAGCTGGTGGTCAGGAGCTGAAGGACAGGAGCTGCTCACATGGTGTGACCCAAGTCACGGGACTGCTGTGGCATGTGCTGTAAAGAGGGGAATAGCACAGAGCCAGCCCGGGCTATTGTAGCATTCAATTAGTGCTCACACAGCGCCTTGAATAACTCGCATGAAAAGCTGACTTATTATTGCTGTTATTATTGTTATTATTAAGCTAACAGTATATTCTCTGTGGAGCTCATGAGGAGAAGGTGACGCACAAACAGCACATACAGTAGCAGCTGCATGTGAACAGTGCCCCAGGAGTTATAAAGAAAAAAATTACCTTAATAATGGTTCCTCTGCTGTGGTGGGATTTTCCTCCCTTTAATTATAGTTGCTGCTTTCATTTGAAATTGATTAAGTGTTTTAGGATGGCAAACAGAGCTGGTCTTTTTAGAAAGAACACTCAAAGACATCCAGCCCCAGCTAGGAGTGAAACATTTCTATTCCTGTTTAAAAAGCTCGGAATTTCTTTCTTCCAAAATGGGAAGAAGAGGACTGGATTTGGTGCTCTCCCCAACATCTCACAGTTTCTCCATCCTAAGGAGAGGTGGACACCTGTGCCATGGGACTTCCTGGAGAGTGTAAGACCTCACTAGAGGAGAATCCAGGATCCCAATTTTTAATTACCTGCTTTGGATGGAAGAGGCAAGAAGGACTGGCAGGTGTTTCTCCCTGTGGAAGGTACTTACAGTGTCCTCTATTCCAGAGGGTAGGATACATTTAGTGTCTGCAGCGAGGGAGGGAGCACCTCCCTAATTTCCAAGAGTTGTAACACTGTTGTATCATTTTCTGGGAATTAAAGACCTCCTGCATCTATTACTCTCAGCAACCTTTTGGTATTTCCCTTCCGTTTTCATTCATCCAGGTAACAACAGCTTCCAGCAGCGCCGCTCAGGAGAAACCACCGCACAATTTTGGAAGTGTCATAATTACGTCGTTTTTCTGCCACTTTCACTCCGAACGCTGTGGAGGCATCGCAAACCTCTTACGCAATCGTGTTTTATCGGCTCGGAGAGGTGCTGCTGTGGGCAAGGCTTTTGCAGTTTCTGGCTTTAACACTTTTGCTGCCCTCTGGTGTTTTAGAGATCCTGAACGAGGAGTCACCTTGGATGATTCCATGATACCCATGGTCGGGAGAGGTGTAATTACAGAGCTGGCTTGTGCATAATCAGGGTAGAAAAGCGAGGAAAGTGGAGAGGCACTTTCCGAAGCCTATCCACGGGGATGTTCCTTTGATTTCTCTAGGAAGAGGGAGAAGCTGGGAGGACACAACTGCTAAGTTTTTCCATTGCAGCATCTCCGTGCTCCCTCCCTGAGGGCAGCATGATCTGTGCATGGGAGTACACAGGGAGACTGATGCCTTCCAGAACTCATCTTGCAGATATTTCCAGCAATTCAATCTTCAGTCATTTCACTCAGCATTTTCTATCAGTTTCAAAACAAACTAACAACAATAGCGACTTTCTTCACTTGGCAAAAAAAAAACAAACCAAGAAGTGGAGGCATTCCTTTCTACCCATTTCACCCTTTTCAACTAAAGTTACATCAGCCTGGCTTTGTGTGGCATGTTTGCTGGGGCACTGCTTGCAGTACAGCTGTAGTTATTTGGGTTTGTTTCATTTATTTTCTTTTATTTTTCTTTTTTTGGGGGGCACTAGGGGTGTGTGGTTGGTTTGGTTTGGGGTTTTTTTTTGTTGTTGGTTGTTGGGGGTTTTGTTTGTTTGCTTTTTCCAGAAAACACCAGTGTGATTATTTTGAAAATCAGATTTGTTTGACTATTTTACACCGTTTAATTGAGTAAAACCTTGCTGAAGTCAATAGAGTTGTTTCTGGTCACACCAAGTTAGACTTTGGCCTAAAAAAAAAGTAAAATGGAAGGTGTCACATTGCAAAAAGTAAAGTGACATTTGAAGTAAAGAAGATGAGATAACCAACTAAAATACTTGTAGGCTTATTTTAAAGACAAAAGCATTATCTTGAAAAAAATGGTGCATGACTGTTTCTAATAGGACTTCAAAGTGTCTTTGGATTTGAAAAAATCCAGGCTGCCACTGCAATTTTGGCAGAAATACTTTAAAGCTAGCATGTCCTTACTGAGGCACCACAATGGCATCCACAAATGTATTTCAGACCACTGGAATGTCTTTGGTCACAACATTGCATCACAGTTACATAATTACGATCACAACAATGATCTTTTGTCATTAAGGTTTATGACATTTCCTAATTAACAAGGCGATGACATTTCAGTGACATAACACATTGAGCTTGTCTTGCAGAATAAAGGGACACAGACCTTCTCTTCATCATTCACCCTTATCTAGGGCCATGAAATAGCTTTTGGCAGGGTCACCACCAGGTATGTTTGGGCTCTTTACTCTCCTAAATACCATGTGGTACAAAATCTGCTGTTCATGCCGAGGCTCTGGCTGTCTTTGTATAAAGGGAAGTACAAACACAGAACAAACAAGGTGGTCTATGCCCTTGAGAGTGTCTCTGTTTCATTGTAATCATTTCCCTTCCGTGTTTGTCGCTCTTGGAGTGCTCCACTGTGCTGGGACACGTGAGCCTGACTGACAACTGGCAACAAACCCATGAAAAAATTATGTAAAAAACCAGAAGTGGGACAGGTTGTTTCCATTGTCCGGGATAAATAAAATGCAGGAGCTGAACAACCAACACTGAACAATGGCTTTTGAATTAGGGTTTTTTCCAATTGTTTAAACTTAATGACTAAAGGTGGTAGTAAAAGTGAATGCACATCTGTAACCTGACTGTGCCCATTTGAATTTAGATGAAAGTCACTTTATTTACATCTCTTAAAACATCCATCTTCAAGGTATCCTGTGAGGTAAAGGATGTATTCAACCAAAATTTGACTGAAGGGGACCAAGAGCTTCTGGGTCTGAGCACAGGATTAGCCAGGCAGGGACCTTCCTGGGGCAGAACCATGGGGAGTTCAGACGTCTACAGACCAATACTTGGAAATGGCACCTTCCCACCAAGACCATGCAATCTTCTCAGACAACAGGCACAACAGATAAGGAAAAGATGTCATTTCCCCCACTTTACCTGTTTTACCACTGGGAGGGCAAAAAGGCTAAAGGATGAAGTGTCTTGCCCACGGTGGTGATGAGGCAAGTCTGTGGCAGAGCTGTGAAATACATTTCTGTGTCCTGAGCTCAGGCAAAATGCTTTAACTCCATCCTTCATGCTGAAACTAAGTGATTAATGTTAATCTTACAGCTGGCATAAATACAGCTACATACAGTTTAATGCAGTTTATACAACAGGCAGCTCTTACATGTGATTTTTCCATCAGGCTGGACTTTCTGTAAGATTAATACTTGTAGTTTAATGTTATCCTCCCACTCCCAGCTGAAATGTGGACAGAGAGCAGGTCAAAGTCAGCTGCTTTCTGGTATTCCCAAGCTTTGCCACTCTTTGCCAGCAGTTTCTGTTGAAAGTGTGTATATCTTCTCACTGCTCCCTGAAACATCCTACACACTGTAGTAGCTCATGTGTTGCTTTGTTGTTTCGGGTCTTTTTAGGCCACACTTCATCAGGGAGGTTTAGCAGTGTAAGATCAGTCGGAAGCTGCCAGCTTCCAAAGCAAAAAATAAATGCTAAGGAGACTTCAGATATGAGAGCAGAGGTGGGAGGGAGGCCTGTCCACGATGCATTTGGCAGGGGATTTCATTCCTGTGAAATCATCCTTCCCCTTCTCCCTGCCTGGGATCTTTTCTCTTTGGGATCCCTACAAAAAAGTTGGGGAAATTCTGCTGGCCTGATGGGAGTGGTGGGAAACCAGCCCCCATTCAAGGAGTTTGGGAACCTTCCCATGGGCAGGCCAGGAGACAGAAGGCTGTTGCCCTTGTCCTGATGGCTGCTGGAGTTGCCACGAGGTGTTCCAAGTCTTGCATTCTCCAGCCAGTGCAGGTGCCCTCACTGGGCACTGGATGTCCGCTCCCGTGCTGGGCTGGAGGGACGCTCTGTGAGGGCAGGAAGGGAATTCAGCCTCGTTCCTTTCGGACTGGCTGTCCCCAGTGTCCTATTGAGTTTTACAGGAGCGCCATAGGATGCGGAGGTGCCCCGGCGGCGCAGCTGTGGGCGCCGTGGACACGTGCCCAACAGGAAGCATCCTGCGACAATGGAATTCGCTGCACACGTATGTTCCTTGCTAATGGCTGTGCTGGAAACAGCGACCTGAGCGTGGCGGTTCTGATGTCCCCTCGCTCCAGCCTCCGCTCCCCTCCCCTCGCTTGTGAGTGATTCATGCAGACAGCTACAAATCATTCCCCAGGGACAAAATTAATAAGGGGCCCCCTCACCTTTCCTCTACATTCATGCATTAGCATCTGAGATCCACTGTGCTCTCGCTGCAGTTTGAAATGGAAAAGCAATGGCTTTCCCTGTGTCCCAAGTAATTGCTTCATCTGCTTGTGCTTGCCTGCACCTCTGCCAGGCGAGGGGATATGCACAGGCTCCTTTGAAACGCTTTTTAATGGCAGTTGTCTACTGCATACCTAAAAATCAGGAGCTTCTCCCTTCCCCCTCCCCCTCCTCCACTCTGCTCGCTCCGAAAGAAAACAGAAACAAAATAAAAGTTGCGTTTACAGCACTGTGCTGGTGGTACAGTTATTCCTCAGGGAAAACCTGATATATCCACCTATTGTCTGAGCCACTGCTAAGAGCCCTTAGTCCATGAGCAAGTTACGAAAACAGGTATCCTTCCTTAGAGATTGATGCGATATTTGCGTCTGATGTTTCCTGCCAGCCAGCACAGACTGTGCCGCTGGACGAGTGAGAAACGCAGCTCTCCAGCGGGGGGAAGGACTCTTGCAACACACCTTTGTTGTCCTCCCCTGGAACAGCATATTCAACCCCTTTTTCTGTCCATCCCCGCAAATACATTTCCTATAATTGCTGCTATGTCAGATGCGCTGTAATCCGTCCCCTCCTACGTCAGCTGCATTGTTGTCACCCCCCTCCGATGTCAGGAAAACTGTAATCCTGCTCTTACGTTACTTGGGAGCTGCGTCTCTGGCGTTTCCAACCGCGCTCGCCCGGAGTCAGGCAGAGCGGGGACAGGGAACAAAACACCGCTCCCTGGGCCACGGATGTCGGGAGCGCTCTGGCGTTTGGGGCGTGCACGTGGGTTGTTCGGAACGAAACGCGTTCTGCACACTGGGAAGTTGGCATTCCGCAGGCACGCACCAGACAAAGGCTCCTATTGGGGCTGGGCGCGAGGAGCTCAGCAGAATTTTTTTGCGTGGCGTTGAATCACGCGTCATCCGCGCGCGCATCGCCACGCTGGCTCTGCACGTGGGCTGTGCTGGAGGGGAAGGCAATGAAAAACCTTTCCGAGGACAAAGGGTTAGCAGAATTCCTGCTTTGTGCGTCCCAACCGATGAAACGACTCCACGGAAGCGGGAGTGGGGGAGGAGGGTGGGCTCACAGTTTGTGGGTGGGACACCAAGGCAATCTATTTTCAAACGTGCACACGCGTGTTTCGCTTCAGTCCTGGGGCTGAGCAAGAGCCCCATGAACAATAATACATGGGAAATGTCTTACGTGCAATTCTTGGCGCAAGCCAACCCTGAGTTTCCAGGGAAGCAAAGTATAGGGCATATGGCATCTAAATATATGCAGTCATGGATGACAAGAAACATGGAAGAACTTTTTGGATGGAGTTGTTTGTTGACATCCTGAAAATATCTTTCAGAAGACAGATACTGACAAGGCAACTCAAAACCAGATGGTTCTCCAGTGATGGTTTCAGAAGGAGCTTTAAGTTTGGGGTGAAGTAAGCGGTTTGTGCTACTGGAGCAGATTGATTGTGACTCCTCAAATAGGAAACCAGATGTTCCTGCTTCAGCTGAACTGCTCCCCTTGTTACACAGCTGATACAACCAGAGAGCACACGGCTCTGCCCTCACACTCAGCAGGACATGTTGTCTTCAAGAAGTCTTCCTGTTGCATGCTGTTGATCATTTTTTGAGTTGGCTCAAACTGTTTCCTTTCTGTCAATACCCATCACCTCCCAGAAGATCAGTGACACGGATTTTCTTTCCCCTGCTTAATTTATGCTCTTCAGTTTGGCAGATGGCTCCCCAGTCTTGTTGTATGTACTGGGAGAAAACCTTTACAATTAAATCTTCAGCTACTCAACTTGGTGGTTAAGGTAGACAGGTATCTTGGTTTAAAGAGATGCCTTTTTAGAAGGTATTTTAAGTATTCTTGAGTATAGCAAGATCATATTCTGTGGGTATTTATTTCAAAGAATAACACTTCTAGATGCATAAGAGGTAGAGAGTCAGATTACGAAGAGACCTAGTTATGCAGAAATTCTCACTGCAAGCAAGGGTGAGAAAGTCAGGAACTGAACTCATCTGAAAATTTTGGTTAGACACTTCCATAGGAGCTGAGATCTGTGACGTGAATTCCTCCAGTCAGCATGTTCCCACTTTGGTAAGTCACTCATGTCAGCAGGGTTTTTGGGGCTGAAAGCCTCTAAATTCTGTAATTTGTGATGGAAGGAGGAAGAGGGTGAAGAAGGAGAACAAAGTGGGTATAGATTTGCAGTGGGTTTCAGTGCAAAACCTCTTCTGGTGGGTCTGTGTGAGGACACACCACCCTGTAGCTGCAGATGGAACATTCCATCATAGGAATGATCTGGGATTGAGGGTACTGCTGCTGCTAAGGTGTGTAGTCTGCAAGGCATCCAGATATGTCTTTGCTTCACTGCATGCCAATAAAAACTAATGTGATGGCCAAACCTTTCCACAGACTCATTTGTTAATAACAGATACTAGATAAGAACGTCAATATATTTTCATGTTCATTCCTTTGACAGCATGAAATTATTCTGGTGGTTTGTAATTTCAAATACAGTCTAACCCGGGATTTGAGGCTTTAACCTACTGGCGATGTTGATAAATATTTTCCTCAGACAAAAAGTAAGTTTCTCACCTTTGAAATCAAAGGGATAAGCCATAAAGGGATATGTGCCTTCTCTGTTAGCTCTAGAAGGTACTTTTGGGAAAAGTGGAATGCTTTTGGGCAAGTGGAATAAGCTGCCTCACAGAACGTGCATTGAATTGGATAAACACAAGCTTGCAGTGTAGTTGGGACAAAGTACAGGATGGAGCAACACTCATCACCACAAGCAGGATGGGGCTGCGGTGAGAACATCTCTTACTGCATCTTCACAAGACAGAAAGGTATTCAGAATCTCCTCTTTTTTAGCTGTTTTTCATGAACAGGAGGCTTGTTAAATAACACAGAAGCCACAGGAGCGTTCAGAGAGAATGTACTCATGCAGCAACCTTTATGGAAAGGAAATACTGGTTTGGGAATCAGGGGTTATAAAAAAATGCCAAGACCAAACCCAAGATCGGAGTACAGTTCACTGGGTGATCCAGTGCTGGTCGCTGAAGCCATTCACTGAGGAATTTCCGGGGATAACAAACTCTCTCTGCATCCAGCGTCATCAGCGGACAGAAAGACAATTTCTCTTGGACACATTGCTAATGGCAAACTGTTTGCCTGGCGTTAGAAGAGAGCAGAGTGGAGTTTATGTGCACCACTGTATCATCGTGTCCTGACACAAAAGGACCAGCATTCCTGCATTTTCCCCCCACAAATATCACCGGAAGGGACTGGGAAACTTCGCAGAAGCGTCACTAGTGCAGGCTGCTGGCTTTTATGGTCTCATCAGTGAATTGATTTGCATAAAATCCATTAGCGAACACAATAAAAACACAGTGAGCATAAACCAGTCTTCCTAATAAACTAATGCAAAAGAGGGTGCGTCCTATTCTGGAGAAATGACAGCAACTTTTCATCACTGGAGTAGCATGAGAAAGCTGGAGACTCGTGCTGGATACACAGAATGTCTTGTTTGGCAGGACCTTCACAGCCAGGGCTGGTCCACTGGCCACGGGTTTAACCCTAGACACTGCCCCAGTGGGCAGTGGGCAGCTCCTGCATCTGTCCCACCACTGCTTGCAATTCAGCTCAAGGCATCCTTGCCTCAGTGAGAGGACATCTCACCACACTCTTCGCTGGCTCCAGCAGTGCATTCCTACCCACAGCATGGATGCTTTCTTGGAATGGCAGACACCCCAAAAAAGAGAGGAAGAAGGGGGGGAAAAAGCTTTAAAAGAAAGAAAATCATCAGTGACCCCTGCTGGACACTGACACAGGTATTCCTGTTGGTCTTCTCGTTGGAGCGCCAGTGGAATGTGTTCCTGGCTGAAGCCCTCGGGAGGGGAATAGCAACAGTTAGACTAGAAAAAAAACAAACTGGAAGAACATTAATATTTTAACATTTCCCCTTGTTTCTGTGTGTGTTTCAGAGCTTTATGGAAGCTTGCATTTCCCCCTCCACCTCAGCTGTTATTTGCCCCTTGTTGCAAGCTTTTCCCCTTCGTCACCTTTTTCTATCTGCTTTCGTTTCCCCATGTGCAGGAACATCTCCATCCCCATCTCCTGGCAGGAACAGCATGCCTGTGTGGCACAGGGAGAAGCACGGACACGTGTAAAGCACCCCTGAATGCTGTTAGCACATCCCCTCATCCCAGAGGGGAGCAGAAAGGCTCCGTGCCTGCTCAGGTCTGCTCCACACAGCAGTTCTGCAGCCAGGCTATGACAAAACTGCCTTCTGCCATTTGCCAGCGAGCACAGCCTGCCCAGCAGCAGGGACCTGCTCCAGAGGAACCCTTTCCTGGCAGCCTTGACCCTTCCCTTACTGACTGCTGTACCCACAGGCTCCATTAACTTCTGCCAAGGCCAGGCATGGGAAGCTCTATGTGCCTGGCCAGCTCCTTCTCTCAGGAAAAGTCCTCTCCTTGTCTGCAGGATCTCCTCATGGTAGGAATCTTTGCTTAGGCATGCAGGTTGCTGGAAGGGATCCTATGCTTTCCTTCACACCTTTTTGACCAGCTCTGGATGTCCAGGCAGAAGCAGGCCAACTGGCCATGCATCCCATCCTCCATCCTTCCTGGCTCCAGGGACAGTCTGAGGGGATATGTTCCTCCCAGGGTTCCCAAATGGCTCCTCCCAGGGTTCCCAAATGGCTTGTCTTTGTCTCCCAGTGGCTCCGTGGCCCCTGCAGTTGAATATCCTCAAAAGCCCTCCCAGCTGTCGAGGCTTTCATTCACTCTGGAGCCAGGATGGTTGGGGTGCTCCAGGTCCGAAATAGTTTTAGACAACTGCATCCTGTCCACCTAAAAGTCCCCAGCAGGTTCTCGTGGATGGCCCCCAGCAGCTGCTCAGTGTTTCCATGTGCCGTGTAACAGCTGGATTTCCAAAGGGAGAGGGGGGCTCCTGAAACGTGGACAGTTGTCTCAACCGCCTTGGAAAGAAACAGCACGCTCTCTGTCCTGGCTTGACTGAAAATGCCCTCAGCCAGTGCTAACCGTGCCAAAACCATAATTACCTCATCTTCCTTGTTCCCCTGGAATCACCGAGAGAGCTGTTTTTTACGGGCGATAATAGCGGTGCTGCTTCTTTTCCCTAACGAGCTCGTGTGAGCTGCTCCTGACGTCTCCATTTCTCCAAGCCAAAGAAATCCCCTGCCTGCTCCGTAATTGTGTGCTAACTGCCGGGCACAAAGGCAGAGTACTCTGCCCGATTGGAGGCCGCTTGGCTTTCGGCTACGGCGTCCCCGGGTGTCCAGAGGTAATGGAAGAAGGTGGACGTGGCCACCAGAAAGCAGACTGGGGTGGTGCGAGCTTCAGCTTCCAAATCTGCCGCGCCTTCCTGCGTCAGCAGCCCCCCGCAGTCAGCGGAGCGGTGTGTCCTCGTTATCCACCCTGCAAAAAGGGATGGAGCGTCTGCAAAATCTGGCTGAGCGTGTGCACGGGACTTGGACAAGTTCTGGGAGTGCTCTGGGTACCCCCACAGGGTGGACGTGGTGAGCCCAGAGAGGGTTGCCCGGCCACCCACTGGGTTAGAGGTTCTGCTCAGTGACCAGCATTAGTCACTGAGCAGGCCTTTAATTTGACTTTAATTAATTACGCAGACAAAAAAAAAAAAAAACCTAAAAAAACCCCAACCAAACAAAAGGCTTTGCATCATTGGCATTTTTTCTTCTCTCTGTGAGGAGCATTCTCCTCGCTTCTCTCCCAGCTCCTGGGGAAAGAGCCTTTATATCAAGCAGTCAAACACCACAAAGATGTGTTTGCCAGGTCAGTAAACAGCAGTGACATGAGAAGCTGCAAACAGGCTGAACTTCTGTTTTAATGACTAGAGAGAGTTTGAACAAATACAGGTAAAGAGCAGTATGAGCCTTCTGCTTCCACCATAACCCCAACGTCAAAGGCCCTGATGGCTCGAGGGCCTGACCCAGATGTCTGTGGGGAGGAACATCCTCTTTTGCCTCTACTCCACGGAGTAAGTCACAGAGGAGACTGATTCATGGATCAGGCTTCCCTGACACACAGTCTGCAGGCAGAACAAACCCCTCAGTCCTGGGCTGTGTGGAGGAGCCTGGTGCAGTAAATGAGGCCCAGGTAGTCACTCACAGGTTACCTGCCTCAATAAATGAAGAAGGGCACACAGACCTGCCAGTCCCTGCTGCTGGCTCACACTGAGGGTCTCGTTTGGACTGCTCCAGCTGGGCCTCTCCAACCCAAGTCTGCCTGGAAGGGGCCTAATCCTGCACAGTGGAAAAATGAGTGAGAAGGGCTCCACGAGATCAGTTTGTAGGGTTTTTTTCCCTTTGTCTGGCAGGATGTGGGTGCCACAGTGGCTTAGGTGCTTACACTAGCTGAAAGCAGCGGGCAGCTACCCAGTTTTCAGGGTCTGGCCCCTGAGATCTGATGCACATCCCAGAGAACATCCCTACTGACTCAGCAGAGCCAGGACTGACTGCTGAGCCCCCCTCCCCTGCACACGAGGCGTGTTTAACGTCTGCATGGTGTTAGACAGGGAAAATGAACGCTTCCCTGATAATTGCTCTCAGGAAGGAGTAACATTATAGTCAAGGCATCCTGCAGAAACACCATGAGTCAAAGGAGAGGTAATTCCAAGACAATCTTGCTGTTAGCTGGGATCCAAGCTGTGAAGATCTTGTGCAGCTCTGAGCAGACAGAACCCAGGAGGGCTGTAACTTTGAGTCTGTCATCCTTTGTTTTCCTTTTTTTGTACAAAGCTGTGCCTGGTCTGAACCCCAGGCCCTGTTTATTGCTTTGCCTGTGTTCGCAGGGGTAGAAGCACCCTTTGGATACAGGGCTTGCATCATTAGTCACAGACTTTGATCCTTCTGCTCCCATTTCCTCTGTGGCAAGAGCCCAATCTCTTTCTTTCTGACACCACTCTGCAGGGCTCAGTCCTTTCACCACCACACTGAACAGCACTGCAATGTTTTCAAAGCTCCTCAGGAACTCAGGGACCCAAGAGCAGATGGAGATGCCCGAAATATTCCTGTATGTGTGTGCTAATAAAATCCAAACATTGTTGGGCAATGCAGCAGGGCTGGTGCAATACTCCTGGAGGACTGGCACGTGGAATGGGCAGATCCCTGCACCCTGCAAGCTTCACTCATAGGTTGGACATGTCAGGTAGGTGGGCTGGGCACAAAGCCTCATGCATTTAATCTCTCTCACAGATCAGAAACTTCCTGTGCCAGGGGTTGTGTCTCATAGGCAAGGAGTGAAGCTTCTCTTGGTTCTTTGTAAATACCACATTAACAGCTGGCATTTTCAGTGGCCAGAACTTCAAAAGCACCAGCCAAGGAGTTGGAGTTCTTTGAGCACTGGCAGGGGGACAGGGGGTGTCATGGTGGAGATGCACAGGGACAAGAAGAGGGGCAACAGAAATGGGAAATGCAAGAGGGAAATTCTGATTAGGCACTAGAGAAAGTTCTTTCCCTATGAGGGTGGTCACACACTGGACCAGGCTGACCAGGGATGCTGTGTAATCTGCAGCCTTAGAGATACTCAGTGTTCAGCTGGACAAGTCCCTGAGATGTTTGAACTATGTTGGCCATGCTTTGAGCAGGGGCTGGGACCAGATGTCGTCCAAAGGCCTGCCAGACATGCTCAAGTCAATGGTTTTATGATGCTGTGGCCAATGCCAGCCAAGTCAGAGTGACTCAAGAAGGCACCCCAAGGTTGGAGACTTTATAACTCTTAAATGAGATGGTGCAAAAATCCTCTCCTTCACCTCGGGGACTGCAGGGAGCTACTCTGGATCAGGGATCCTCAAGGCTGTATCTGCTCCTGCTTGTCTCTAAGCTACAGCTTTATTAGCACAGGGTTTCTCATCTGGCTGAGAGCTTATCCACAAGAAACACGGCTCCAATCAGCTGTGGAACATGCAGCTCCTGTCCAGCTGCTGACATTTCAGGGGGGGAATCACAAAGCCATTGGGACCCAGCAGCAGCACTGTGTGGTCAGGGCACAGAGCTGAGCTGTGGGAAACCCAACTGCCTCTCTCAGACCGAGCGGTGGAGGCGAGATGTCCCACCACACGAGGAAGCCTCTCAGCTCCCAGGTCATCCTCTCTTTGGCTCCTGGCTATTTAAGGAGCCTGTGGAAAGTGGAACAACTCCAGCACGAGGGACTGGGAGTAACCCACCCCCTGGGAGCACAGGGATGCGGTCGGGATGCGGTCAGGATGCTGCGGAGGAGGCTGGAGACGTGGGTTTCCCTCGAGGGGTGAAGCAGTGGGCTCTGCATCGCCCACATCCTGTGCCACAGCCCTCACCTCCTGCCCCCTGTCCTGCCACGTCTTCAGCAGCAGGGGACAGACACCTGGGGCGTTGCTGAGGAGCAGACGAGGGGCTCCATCCCGTGCCAAACTCTCTGCTCTTTTCTGCTGCCGGAAGGACAAACCAGTGGGTACCTCCAGAAGGAAGGAAGCGGGGGCTCAGCGATGCCAGACACACCTTAAGCAGAGAGCAAACACGAGAGAGGGAGGTGAGCAGGATTTATGGCCGTGACCTTGAGGCTTTCAGCACGTCTTTGCTCTATTTAGGGGGCAGTTTTCTCTGACGGAGTTGCAACACTGCAATAATCTCCTGCACCCAGTAACAGAGGGCGGGGGCGTGCCTGTGTGCTCCCAAATAAAAATCTGGCTTTAAACTGGTGAGAATGATACAGTAAAAAAAAAATGTATAGATGAAAACCAATACCATGAAAACACATTTTCACAGGAATTGCCCGCTCCTTCCCGTTGGGTCGGTGTATTTGCCCAGCACATAAACAACATCTCTCACACAACTCACGAGGAAATCTGACCGGCAGCGCAGGCTGCCTGGGTGGGGAGATATTTTTGTCCTCAGGCCCAAAAGAGGAACAAACAATATTGAGCAGGGAGCATGGGTGAAAGGCAAGCCAAAGGAAGGCAGCTCTGGGGCAGTGTGGGGAAGATGGGCCGGTTGCTCCATGGGTGAAAGCAAGACCAGAGGGAGCCGCCTGGAGAGATGGGGAGTGGGATGCAGGAGCCAGAGATGAAGACAGTGGAAGAAGAGATGAGCCTGTAGTGTTATAATGAGGACAGGAAGAATAGGAGGAAAGCTGAGCTGAGATGTGAGTAGAGGCTGTTCAGCCCAGAGTTTGAAATGTCAGGATGAAGAGCTTGACCAAAAGTGGAAGGGAAGAGAGTGGGATGGCAGCGGAGGGAGGGGGCAGCCCTGCAGGCAGGGAGGGCACTGGCACTCCGGGGTGTTCCAGGGGGACCTGCTGTGCCCAGCACGGGGTGAGGGGAAGGGAGGTGGCAGTGCAGGTGGGAGGTGGTGGGAGGCACCCTCCCAGGGTAGTGGGAGGCATCCTGGCATCCCTGAGAGGCGCTGGGCGATGTGACGTGGGAACAAACGGCCCTTTCAGGGACCTCTGCAGTAAACAGGAAGGAGAAGATAAAGCTGCAGCCAGAGAGGCCACTTGGTTTGAAGGGAGATTTCCTCTGTCTTGGAGAGACCAGAGCGTGCTGGCAGCTGAACAGCCAACACAGCTGAGGGAAACACAGCCCATGGATAGAGGGGAGCTGGCCCCTTGCAGGCAGGTCTGTGCCAGGGAGCACCAGGGTACAGTGATGTGGAGGAGTGTGGGTGCAGCTCCCCACTCTGTCTGTCATGTTGGCACTGTCTCCATGCTCAGGTCCTACTGCCACAAGCCTCTCTGATCTCAACCCCCAGCAGGAGGACCCTCCTCAGCATTTTGAGAACAGCTTCACACATCCCAGCCACCAGAGAAGGAGGTTTCCCTGTGATGGGCTCTTCCAGGGAGTTACCATCACAATGTGGTGGCAATGCCACTCACACCTTGGGATGGCTTCCTCTGCTTGCTCAACTCCCATCCCATCTCACTCCATCCTACCCCACCCTCAGGACAGGAAGAGCAGCCGTGAGAAGAGCTGGCTTACTAAAGCAGCAGCAATGCAAAGGAGATGCCAGAAAACACAAATTGAAGGTGCACCACGAAAGTGTGAACAGATTGGGGTGCACATGCCTGACCCCAGGAATCACATCCCCGTTGGGCCATATCTCCATCCCCATCTCCCAGTGCCCCTGTGCGTGGAGCCAGGTGAGGTGTGGGAAATGATGCCACATGGAAATCAGACTTTAAATGGTTCTGAAGCACAGGCACACAGGGCCTTTCTTTGAGTTCCCATCCGGATTTGCTGTCTGACGCTGACAGTGAGTGCTGCTGTCAGCACGTCTGTCCTGGGCTGCGGGTGCCTTCCTCGCTCCGCAGTGTAACCCGAGCCGGTGTGGGCAGGAGAGTCCTTGTCTGGCTGCTCTGCTCTCACCCCCGCTGGCAGCAAGCAGAGATAGCAGAGGGGAAGTGTTGGTTTTCCAGCACGGATTATTTTCCTAAGGATTCCTATCCCTTGTGAGTCACTGGAGGTTTTTCCGCTGACTGCAAGGAATGAAATCCATATCACTGAGATATTCAAAAAATGTGTGCAGTGGTCAGGAATGCTGCTTTATCAGCTTTTAGGACACCATAAGACAACTTTGATTGGAGTGAAGATACAGCTAATTGCAATGTAAAGGCCACATCTTCATGTGAAACACAACAGCTTTCTCTGTCTGAAGAAAGTGTAGTATCCCAGAATAAAGTGCTAACTTGTATAGCTTGTCCCATTATAACATATAGGTATCTGTTTAGCCCACTGAGGCTTAGTTAGACCCTTTTGTCCAGAAGAAGCATTTGAGGCTGGGTTTTAGTGCTGGGTGGCCACGATCCCACCATGGGTTCTGCGTAGGGAGGCACTTTGCCCTTTCCCAGAGCTCACAGTGGGGTAACATCAGCCACAGCACCACCGTGGGCAGCACGGCTTGGGAGGACAGGGTCCCTTCCTCCTCCCAGATGCCAGCAGTGGAGCACTTCCATCCCACACTGCCAGAATGGCAGGTCAAGATATTCCCAAACAAATAGACACCAAGTCAAAGCCAAGTTCAGGGTTTTACAGACCAGCAGTGTGCGTGCAGCTGAAGAATTCTCTGGGTGGTTACTGCACAGCTTTAAAATGGCCAGTCTGGGGGAAAGGGCTGCATTTACCTACAAATACCCATTTTCCTGTGAAAAGAGTGCTTTTTTGGGGCTTTCTTGGAAAGGTCTCTCCAGCCAGCTCATCCCAACCATCACATGGGAAGGATTTTCAAAACACGCTAATGTGCAGCGAGATGGAGACACTAAGTGCTGGTTTAGACATTCTAGAGAAGGTCAAAACCCTGTTTAACTTCCATTAATGTCACTCCAGTCCCTTTTGATGGTACCGAATAGCAAAGGGAAAAAGTGAAAGATAAAAACAATCTTGAAAGCTTTTCAAAAATACCACATTCCTAAAGAAGATGACATTTGCTTTAGAGTGGCTTTAAAGGGAAAGAAAAGCGTGAAAGAACAAAGATTTCTTCACTGATTCCCAAATTATAGGCTGGTCCTGGGGACGACTGAGATGTGATTCAGTGCTTGTTGGACACTGATCCCAACTGAGTGCCCTTAGCACCGCCGATGGGGGCAAAAGAGATGGCCAGTGGGGAGTGTGGGGGGTGGGACATGTCCCCTGAACTTTGGGAGCAGCACAGGGAAAGCAGACAGAAAGTCAGGATCTGTGTGGCGTAGCAAAGCAAGATCTCGGAGAGAAAGGCCACGAGATCCTGTCCAGAAAGAAGAGAAGCAGTGGCCACAAGCTCAGAGAGACCAGGCCTGCTTTCTGCAGTGCATAAATGTCACACGGTGTTTAAAATACTCCGTCAGCCTCATCCAGCCAGCTCGGCTCTGGCAATAAACACTCTGTTCTGCTTTTTCATGTGCTTCCCTCGAACGATGCTCTAGCAACCCAACTGCGTTCAAAAAAGCTCGGCAGTTGCAGTTCAAGATTTATTTTAACTTTTCAGAACCTAAAAACCTCAGAATCAAAACAAAAAGAGCCAGAAGGGACTGTGGGAAACTTTTTTCCCTAGATAAACGTGAAGTTAGATTATTTTGCTCTTTCCACCCTGCCAGGGCTGTTGGATGCCGCCAGGAGAGGATGGAGGATGTGTGGTCTAATGACAAACAGGGCCAGAGGAGCCTGAGCCCAGACATTACCAGCACACAGAAGCACCTCAGGCAAATCGCTAATTGCCTGTGACTTATTCCCATTTATCCGGGGGGCAGCAGCTCACTCCCGGGAATGCGGTGAGCATTTAATCAATTAGGGCTTGATTGCTGCTTTGAAATCCTGGCTTCCAAAACATGCGGGGTAATTGCAGAAAGTCCTTTATTATTCCCAGCAGCAGGGTCCGCGCCGTGTTTGCACACACGGATCAGCCCCTCCCCGAGCCTGTCTGGTCCCCCCTGCCCATCTGGGGAACCTGCTGAGGTGGTGGAGCATGGCTAGGACAGATGGCTACGCTGCCCATCCCTGGCTGGAGGGGCTTTGAGCCCCTCCAGATGGAGCTAGGAGAGGTGGGTCTCAGGCACACTGAGCACAGGCAGCCGGAGAACTGTGGCAGTCGTTACTCTGGTGAGAGAGGACGGCCAGTTTGTGACTCCATCCCTGAAGGATGGCACTGGGAGGAAGCTGAGGACATGGCTGTGCTCCTGGGAGGAAGGAAGGGGCTTGCCTTGGAAATGGGGAGAGATGGAGATGATGGAGAAGAGATGAGATGGAGATGGAGATGGAGATGGAGCAGGCTGACTATGACCAATGGAAAGGTCAGTGGCCTTTAACTCAAGCCTGTCTACACCCTGCAGACTGTTACTTCCAAAACACTCTGCCCGATGAAGAGCTGGAGGCAGCAGCGAGCTGTGAGCTGTCCTGTGCCCCTGGCAGCACCCATCCCCTCAGCTCTGCACTGGGGGAAGCGGGACCACCCTCAGGGCCCCTGGCTGCTATCCCAGGCCCCAGAGGAGTGACACCATGCCCCCTGCACCGCGCCCCTGACAGGACACAGCGCAGCCAGCACGCAGCCGCGGGGCTGGAATGGGGTCGTCCGTCAGCCGTGTGGAAGGAAGCCAAGGGACATTTTTTTAGGCGTCTCAGACGAGAAGGAGGTTAACTTTCTTTACTAGATAAGGCATTTTCCATCTAAGTAGGACATTTCACAATGTCCCATTCCCAAACAAGCCTTTCTGAGAGGCCTGAGCAAAAACAAAGTGTCAGAAGCCATTGGTTTGAGCTTCTCCTGCCTCTGTTTTGACCCCCCCCCCTCGAGTCTCGTTTCCCTCTTTGCCTTCTTTCAAGGGAAGAAAGACAAAATGTTGAAATTGGAAGGCTGCCAGCAGGACTGAAATGTCATTTTCCAGCAGGCTCAGTGGCCACACCAAACCCTGCAGGGCCCTAGTGCAGGCGAGGGTGTGACCAGTGGGGACGGTCCTGTGGCACTGTGGGGCTGGTGGCTGCAGCCACCCCAGGGCTGTACTGGGGACCAAGGGGCTGCTGGAGGTGGCACCAAGTGGGGTGGCTTTTCTACTTACCCAAGGAGCCAGGGGAGTTGTGGGGACTGGGAGCACTATGGGGGCACCCTCCTCTTCCATTGGGGTTGCTCACCCTCAAGGTGTTAGAGTGACGACTCCAGAGGGGCTCAATCCTTTTTCCCCTGTAGTTTTGTGCCATTTGCTGTTGAAATCAATGACCTTGGCTATGGTTTTCCTTCTCCTGTGTGACTGTCACCCACCTTCAAAGCTGGCACCCAAGTGCCTGATCTGCCTGGGGCAGCACCAATTTGGAAAGTGCCCGGGAAGGAGGATCCCTCTATCTACTAGGAGATGTCCTATGTGACATTTTGCCATGGCCCACCGTGTCCAGAGGACACAGCCGGGTTCAGAGCCCGTGCTGGTGACTCAGCTGCACCATCACCACACATGGCTGGGGCCGGTGTAAATCAACCTCTCCCAGGAAGCTGTTGAGCCAGGAAAAAATTGTGCCTCCTGAGAGCAGGAATAAGTCCTCTCTCCTTGCAAACAAGGCGAGGTGGTATGTAGGGCTCTGGTGAAGCAAACACCCCCCTGCTGCCGGAGGTTTTAGGGCAGTGACACCCCTTAGGCTGCCAGAAGGTGCCAAAACTGTGTGTGTGCCTTTGGAACACCACAAATGCCGTTCTCCACCTTTGCCAGGCAAGATGCATGAGCACAGCGACGTCCTCCGCTGCAGTGCTGTGTTTGTGCCAGCTCTTGCTCCTGCTCACGTCTGCCAAAAGCCTTGTGAGGCAACCCCAGGGCTCAGCCATGGCAAGGCGAGTGTTTGGTGGTTCCATAGCCACAGCTCTCGGCATGTGAGGGTGCAGGAGCAGGGAGAAGCCAGGCGAGGTCTCCTGGAGAATGGCAGCAGCTCTCTGGGGAGGGCACAGCAGGGAAACGCCGTGGATTCATGTTTCCTAATGAATGGCATTGCCACACGGCTGAAAAAAGGGGAAGTGGAACGGTGGAGAGGCTGTCTCAATATCTTCTCCCCATCTTTCCGCTTTGCCTGCTCTCTCTAGCTCATCCCAGGGATGAGTCTGTTGGGATTCACTTATTTCTCCCTCTTTCCAGCCTGTTTCTCACAGTGGAAGAGGTGAGTTCTAGGATGGATTTTGCTCCCTGATAGCTTTAGCAATGACTCCCCAAAGTACAGAGGTACTTTCTCCAGCAGGACTCTTTACCCCAGCAGCCAAGCCAGGACCCCTTCACAGGCAGGATCAGCACCAGGACCTGTCAGAGGGAATCCCTGCTGTGACCATTTTGTGCCACTCCTTCTCCCACAAGAGACCCATGCCTTGCCAGAGCCCAGTACCCAGGCCTGGGGTGCACTACCCTGGGGAGAGCCAAAGCTCCTGAGTGAGGGTGGAGGTATCTGGATTGCCTGGAAAACAGCTGGGTGTTTGAACGAATCCATAGGAGCTCCCCACAGCTCTCCCCTCCACGGTCTGCACAGGCCACCCTGTGCAGGGTCCCACAGCTTTGTGCCCGTGCTCGTGCACCCTGAGCTGTTCCCCAGGGAACTTTAAAACAGGGAACTTTAAAAGCCTTTAAGGGGTGTCACTCTACAACAGAATCACAGTCTGGGGAGTGAAGGAGCCCAGGTCCTGGCCTGTCATCCTGGGTAGGGAGGAGACAACAGAGATTTGAAAAAGTGGTGATGAAAAGCCCCCTCACAAACCCCAAGGCAGTGAGTGATGTTATTCTCCCTGGGGAAAGGTGCTGCCAGCCTGCTAACCAGGGGAGAGGACATTTACCACCCACAGTGCCACCCATGGGGCTGCCACCCCATGCTGGAGGCCTCCTCTCCCAGCTGGCACCGAAAGTCACATCCTACCCCTTCGGATAACCTGGGAGGGGCCAAGCTCCACTGAGATCCCACCAGGAGATACTGCGGGGAGGAGCCCACTGCCTCGCTGGGAAGAGACCGTGTTCCCACAGTGCCCAAGTCAGCAGTATAAAGCCACTCCTCAGGGAAGATTAATAATTTAGGAATAAACTGGAGCCTCTATTGTGTTCGGAGCAGGCTGTTGTATTTACTTATCATGACAATGTCTGAGCCCTTTCCTGCAAAGCACTCAGCTGTCTGATGGATGTTTGGCGTGTTCTCTTGTCCTGTCCCCAAAAAGAGAAGTGCCAGCCTTCCCTAATTTCTTGGATAGCCAGAGATACTCGCTCAGGTGCTGGACACCTGTCTCAGATAACAAGATAACCCTAATACAGGCCTTCAGAGTAAGGTCTAAACCCAAAGAAGTCATGAACAGCAGCCACTCATGGCCCACTGAAAGCCTAGAAACACAAACCCTTGAAGACAGAAGGGCTGTCAATTAATTTGGAATCTCCCTCTGCCATATGAGATTTATTGAACCCACATTGACTACTGGGGCCAATTTATCTTCTTCAGTTCTTCTCAATGATTCCTGGAACTGGTCTGGGGTAGCTTTTCCTGGACAAGCCTGCCCCAGAGTGCACATGTGACTCAATTAATCAGTTTTGGTTGGGGCACCCAGGAGCAGACACTGTGCTTTAAGTTCACAGCTGTCACTAATACTAGATAAATTCTCTGTGAAAACTAAGAGTGTCGTGAAAATGTTGATGGTCCTCTCACGTTGCAGGCAAAAGGGTAATAACACACAGCACAGTCCAGGAGCAAGACCCAAGCTGTGAACACATGAACAGATTAAGAGGGAGACATCCTTACCTTCCTGTCAACTAAACCTAGGGGCCGCAACTTCTGTGGAAAACGTTTAACAAGAAAGGAAATGGTGATTGAAATCCAATGTAATCTGCGTTCAGCATCTTTCATGAAAGCAGCACACTGAGAGATCCCTTCTGAGAAGCCTTGCAGTGGGATGACCCGAAACTGGCTGGTTTACAGGAACACACAGCGCGTGGCACGGTCTCTCCATTAGCTGGATGAAGGGAACAGCTTAGTCACTGTTAGGGGAACCGTTCACGGAGAGATGAAACCTTCACCTCCTGTTGCAACAGAGGAGTTGTTGTTTTTAACTTGCCCACCACTTATGTCACCACTTGTGAGTGGCAGGCGGCTCTCCCCCACTTCCCAGCAAGCTTTCCGTGTCCCTGAGTCACACCATTGATGTCCTTGTGGGGAGGTACCCAAAAATGAGTATCTTTGCAACAGGGAACGTTGCAAATACCTTGGCTGAGCAGCCACTGCGGTGCAAGGGAGAACACAGTCACGGGGGATGATATCTGGGGAGTGCAGCAGTCTCTTACTGAAACTGCAGCTCTTTATAAGAAGTACAAAACTCCTCCAGAGGCTTGACTCAGTGGCCATGAGGCAAATGCCTTACATCAGGGGCCAGATGAATATTCTCCCAAGATCGAAGAAGACTCATGCTGGTTTTCACTCAGGGGTTAAGGGTCTGGGGTTAGGTGATCAGAGGGATTAAGATGTTGCTTCTGTCCTGTCAAAGCCTTCCTGGCAGCAGCAGCCTTTGTCTCCAAGCTTTTGAGGACTCAGACCTCTGCGTGAAGGGATTTAAACCAGCATTTCCCACCCTGTGTGACAGGGCCATGGCACGTGGCGGGTCGGGAGAGATGATCTCATTCCCTCCTGCTGAAGCTGCTCCGCTTGACATAGATGAATTAAGTATTGATGCAAGTATTGATTACTGTTGTGCTGCGTATTGGAAAACTTAACCTCATCCTCGCGCAGACGTTTTTCCATCTCACTGTAATTAGGTGCCCAGGCAGATACTCTTCCCACTGAGGAGGTGAGGGTGGGTTTTCACTGTGTCCCGTGGGTCTATCCCAGGGATGGTGGGCAGGGCAGCAGGAGAAGGCCCCATTGCCTTGGTGAGCAGAGGGACAGCACTGCCAGGACGAGGAGCGGCTGGCAGTGACAGCAGTGCCACCAGCAGAGCCCACACCTGAGGGCTGCCGGTGCTGGGTTGGGTTTAGGAGCTGTGCTGGAAGAACACGGAGAGTGGCTGGGACTGGGAAGACCTCAAGTAAGATATTTCTAAGGAAAAGGTGTGCTCTGCAGGCACCTTTTGAAAACACCTTAATGCTTTTACATTTTGGAAGCCATTCACATGTAGGATGCAAACAAAGAAGAGTCAAAGAGCCCAACAAATACTAAAGCTCCAAAAACAAAGCAGAGCAAGACAGTTCTTCCCACTCTGTGGTTTGTTCTATGTAGTTTTCAGATTTTGCTCTGAAGCACAAGGGTAATACAGGTCTTACAGCAGAGAGATATTTTCAGTAGAAACTGAGTAGTTTCAGTGAAAATTACACACAAATGAAATGGTTTCAAGTCTATGAGGCAAAATGAAAAGCAAGTATATTTTCAGTAAAAATAGCTGATGGATCTTTAGAGGAAAAATAGGTTTTCCAATGAGATTTCTGCTAAGGTACACCTGTGTTGGACGTGAATCTGCCTAGGCCCTTCCCAAAGCATAACAACAATCTGCCCTGTGCTTCTGACCTGATGCCATTGATAATCTCTGGGCTTTTTGAGATAAGTCATGGGGCTGTGTCCCAATGCCGTTCACTGGCATAGAGTGCATTGCTGCAGAAACAGGCAGCGAACAACAGGTCAGACAAAACTGTCCCACGTTATCCACAGAGAAAACAAAACTTAAATAGGGCAGGATTTTGTAACATCATGTAAGCTAAAACTCCACTGTCTGTCAATAAAGTCATCCCTGAGTGATTGTTGGCACCAAGGGAGCCAGGCCAAACATTTTGCAGTTTATCATCCTCTCTGTAGGGTGAATATTTGCACACGGTAGAGCTTTTTTCTTCCTTTTTTTTTTTAACCTTTCCTGAAATCAACTGAGCAGCGCATGATTTCTCGCTGAAAACGTCACCAGTTTCTGCAATTCTGCCAGAATCAATAGATTCCAGCAATGCCTTTGATGTGGAGATGTGTTAGTGAAGCGAACTCACCGCAGTCTGTTTTTAATGCTTTCGGTGTGTGCGCTCTCGCTGGAGGAGAGTGGAGAGAGGGAGATGAAACATGAACACAAAATGCATTTTACATGACACTTTATCCCACCCAGAAGCAGGGGAGCACTTAAGTCTTGCAGTTCCTCTCTGGATGGTGCTCCTGTCAACAGCTTAAAGCAACATTGCCTAAAGTGGCATTTATCTTTGGGGCTCTCTATCAGATTCCTTTCTGACTTTGCTACAAGCGCGTTCCTCGCTGTTTATGCCATACATGGTTAAAGAGAATCTTTGTTGCTTCTCCACAGGTTACAGCAAGGTCAGGGCTGAGCATTGTACATCCTTTTGTGTCCTAAATATCGGACACTTAATCCCAAAGGCTCTGTCCCGGAGGTGGAAATGCAAGGATACTTACAAGGATACCTACAAGGACCTACAAGGATACCTTCTCTCCAGTCTGCCTGTAAGGTTACCCCAGCACACAAAACCCAGCAGCCATGTGGGATTTGAGGCAGAAATAAGCCAGTTTCTTCCTGCTTTAGGTTTACACTCAAAGCCTGGTGAGAAGGGTTTTATGCTTGTGCTGACATATTCCAGGGAGTTCTGAGACAAGCTAAACAACCAGACCCTGGAGTGACCAGGGTGGTGCTCCCAGCTCTGGCCAGGGGCCACACAAGATGCCCTTGACAATTCACAGCCCTGCTCAAGTTCCCCAGTGTGTACAGGTTTGTCTTGTTTGCTGGACATTTTGAGAACAATCCCACAGAATTTACACACAATTAATTTGCAGGCCATTAAAAGGGGAAGGCAAATCCCTGCTGCCTTTGGCTTGTCATTTGGTGAGTGTTGGCTTACACAAGGTGGCAGAGGGAGGTGGTGTGATTTAGGTGTTCAATAGTTTCTTTGCTCCAGCCCATCAGACAAAAATTAGGGCCTTGGTGAGCAACATCAACCATTTCGTTACAGGTGTTTGCTCCAGGTTGCTCCAAGCCCTGTCCAACCTGGCCTTGAACACTTCCAGGGATAGGGCATCCAAAATTTCTCTGAGCAAGCTGTTCCAGTGCCTCACCACCCTCACAGTAAAAATTTCTTCCCAATATCTCATCTAACCCTACTCTCTTTCAGTTTAAACTATTGCCCCTTGGTGCTATCATTACCTGCCCTTTTAAACAGTCCCTCTTCAAGCTCTCTTTAGGCACTGGCAGGCTGAACTAGGTCACCCAGAAGCCTTCTCCTCTCCAGGCTAAACAGCCCCAACTCTCTCAGCCTTTCCTCATAGGAGGAGGTGCTCCATTCACTCTGATCGTCTTCTTGTCCCTCTTCTGGACTCACTCCAACAGGCCCACGTCCTTCTTGTGCTGAGGACTCCAGAGCTGGATGCAGCACTGCAGGTGGGGTCTCAGGGGAGTACAGGGGCAGAGTTATGACCCTCCAGTTGAGGAGACAGAGGAATAACCTGTGTTGAAAAACACCCGAAGAAAGAAATTAAGAGAAAAAGGAAAGCACCATGCATGGTCAGAAGCCCACTTGTTCCTCAGCTCTCAGAGCTTCTCCACCTCCTTGAGGTGAGAGCTTGATTGATTCCTCCAGCTGCAGGAGAGGAGGAGAACAGGGAGCATTATAAATACCCCTGACTCCAGTGGGTGAGCAGTCGTGGTTTGTTCCTCAGAGAGTTCAGGAGTGTGACAAACAGAAGCTCCTTTGCTGTTTGTGGCACACAAGCAGCTGTTTAAGAGGAGAAACGTGTCTGCATCAGATGAGTCTGCCCTAAAAGTCATCCCTAAATTTTCGGGAATTTCTGGCTGTAGAATCCCTTCTGTGCCACAGCTGTCTGAGCGAGGCTGAGTGCAGACTCACACCCCTCTAACTCAGACAGATGCCCGTAAATCTGCCAGAGAAGGCAAAATTAACACCAGGCTAACTGAATTAGCTTTAGTTAAGTCACTTCTTATTTACACTTGTGCACCCAGGAGAAAAACCAAGACCTGTACTATCTATTTTACCATGTTGTGGTTTTGTAACGCTGGAGAAGACTAATACACGGTTAAACAGGGACAAATATCTGTGAACAACTTTTTGGGTAAATGGTCACCTTCTGGGCTGGTTATAGTGGTGTAAATCAAGAGAGGCAGCATTACCATTGTGGCACATCTCCAGTGCTGATCTGACACATATTTTGTATTCACACCGAGGCAAGAAGGAGCAAAAAATGTCTGGGGCCATTGGCCAAACAGCAGATGAGCTCAGACATCCCTGCTCCATACCCATTGCAAAGGATAACACTTCCAGCAATTCCAGTTATTCACCCCTGTGCAGTAGGCTCCAAAACAGAATAGTGTCACAGAATAATCATTAAGGTTGGAAAAGACCTCCAGGATCATCAAGTCCAACCTATGATCAATCACCACCTTGTCAACTAGACCACATCACTGAGTGCCACATCCAGTCATTTCTTGAACTCTTCCAGGGATAAACTTTTTAAGAGCCGTTGAAATCTGTCAGTGGGCGGTTAACAGGCACTAACAAAATGGGATGACTTATTTTGCATTTAAGAATTAGGGTAGCTATTAATCCACGGGAATAGCAGCCTTTCTCCTACGTGAGCCGTCTCACAGGGGTTTTCTCAGCCCTTTGAAATGTCCCTGTGCACACTGGTGGGTGTTTAACCGTGCAGAGTGGGACACGCAGTGGGACACGTCTTCACTGAAGACAGGGTCACTTCAGAAGGGGCTGCATTTTTTTAATCTTTCCCTGACCACAGCAAACATTTGAGGGCTGTGAGAACTTCCTTTGCTGCTCCTGTGCCTGGTAAGGACACACTTCAGAAATAACAACTGCAGGGGACAATTACCCCCACTGACAGCCTTGTCCCACCAACACTCCTTCCTCCTGCCCCACCAGGGCACTTCTGGGTCACTGAGTTTTGCTACTTTACCTTCCAGAAAAGCCAAGGCAGCAGTTTACTGCAAAGACCTGAGTGTGCCTGTGGGTGCACAGCCGAAAGGGGTTTTTTTTCTGGTGGGAACTCTGAGTAGGATGGGTGCAAAAGCCGCACATCCACGTGCTCGGGGCTGGTAGGAAGGAGAGCGGTGGGAATCAGTAAACAGAACGGGGGGATGAATGCACATGTCCACGCTCCCTGGAAATCCCCTGGCTGACAGGACAGCCTGCCTAGGGAAGAGTTAAAAGCAGAGCTCTGGAAAGTTTGGCCAGATGACTTCCTGATGGAGTTTATACAAGTATAGTGTGCGCAAGGACGTATGTGCCTACGTGCCACTTCTCCCGGAGCAGCCGGAGCCGAGCTGAGGGAGGAAAAAAATAATAAAAACATCACAGATGGGTCCAGGCTGAAAATGAATCAGCTGATGAATGTGCAGGGTCATCACACTCCTCTCATTGCAAACCTGCCAGACAAATCTGTGTGATGCCTCCTTTGCTATGTACCCTCCTCGCCACGGAACAAGAGGGCAGGGGCAGGGGTGAGGCAGGGCAGGGAGGAGGCAGAGGAGGACATTAGCACGAGGAATTCGCAGTATCCCAAACCAGCTGCCACTTGTTCAGCTCTCAGGATGCTCCCAGCAGGCAGGGAAATAATGCAGTTGTCTGCAGTCACTGGAATGCCAGGGTGGTGCAGGGGTGATGCAGAGCTGATGCCAGGGAGATTTGCCAGGGAGATTTGCCAGGGAGATTCCAGGGAGGCACTGGCACGGTGCCAGGGTGATGCCTGCAGCCAGGAGGTGTGATGGAATGCAGCTCCATACATTCACAGGTGCTGGTCTCATAAGACCCAGCCTGGATAGAGATATCAGTGAAACACTACCATGACCTTGTTAGCATGGATTGTACAAACTTGGGCAGGACTTTGGTACTCAAACTATCCCCTGTCTCTGTGCTGACATCATGGAAAACCCTCAGGGTTACCTTACACTCCCATGCATGTCCTACTGTGGAGCTGTGACAGCCAGAGCTGCCAGTCCTGGGGGAAATGGGCTTGCTTATGTGCAGGAACTTAACTCTCACTGCCATGAGTCCTTCCAGGGCAGGATTTGCAAAGATGTCCAACAAAGGCTGGTGCTGCCTTGTGCTGAGTGGCAGCTCTCTCTGGCCTCCCAAAAGAGAGGAGTGGGGACACATCAAGGATTATGTAGAGCAGCCTGCTTGACCTTCTCTGGGCAGACCAGCAAGAAGGCAAACTCCACATTACTCTCTTTTAGCAGTAAATCAACCTTCCTCCCAATTACAGAGCGCATTTGCCTCCTCCTCCTTCAGAGCAGGGTGAGAGGGCACAAAGGATTAAGCACCAGTCTCTTTAGGGATGCTTAGTCAGTGAACCCGTGCTTCTCATCACACACTTCCAACCTGCTGTCATTTGATAATCTTGTGGCAGGGCTTGAAAGTTTGTGCTGTCTCAGAAATTTCTGCTCGTTCACTGCAGCTGTACTCAGAGGGGATTCTCTGGGCACAGCGAGACCAGGGCTAATTGCATCAGGAGGTCAGCAGGAAGGTCTGCTCAACTGCTCCCCTTACAAACCCCACCTGCATTCTCAGAGTCAGGCCAGGTTGCTTGCAGGGCTGTCATTTGCACCAAAAAGTAAAAAGCTGCAGGTAGAATTTACACAAGGTAAAGCAGCAATAGATTAAAAAAACCAAGCAAACAACGTTCTTCTCAATAGCTGAGCTGACTTTGGAAGGTAAGACTTGTAAGTGTTAGAAATTGGCCATGTAAGTAAAACTAGCATTTTATTCACTGATTTCTTTTAGATTAGAATACTAACACAGAATACTATCCTTTGAGCACACAGATTCCAAAAGTCATGTTATTTAATTTAACTGGGTCCTTTATATATATATTTTTTTTAATAAGTCCAAAAACTTATCTTTGACTGGAGCAACAATAAATTCTAAATTCTTGAGTGCAATTCTCTGGAAGGCAGTTTTGAATTTTGACTTACTCTGTTGCTTTTCTGGATATTCCCATCTTTGCATTTCTATCAAAAATCCCTGTAATTTTCATCTTGTTTCTCTAATGCCCAAAGCAAAAGAAAACTGTTGTGTTACAACCCACAAGGCAGGTAGGGCAATCGGGAGGAAGAGATGTTACATTTTGCTGCCTTCCAGTACCTGAAGGGAGCCGACAAGAAAGACAGAGGGAAAGTTTAGACACGGGCATGGGGGAATGGCTTTAAACAGAGTAGGTTTAGATCCAATATTAGGAAGAAATTCTTTGCTGTGAGGGTGGTGAGGCCCTGGCACAGGCTGCCCAGAGAAGCTGTGGATGCCCCATCCCTGGAAGTGTTCAAGGCCAGGCTGGATGTAGCTCTGAGCAATTTGGTCTAGTGGAAGGTGTCCCTGCCCATGGCAGGGGGTTGGAACTGGATGATCTTTAAGTTCCCTTCCAACCTAAACCATTCTATGATTCTTTAATTCTATGATTCTTTGCCCTGGTAGCAAGAAGCCTGCTGAAGAGGAAAAGCCAGGGGGTTGAGTTTTGCAGTGGCAGATTCAGAGCTTTATTTTCTACCACTTTGCATTTCACTCTCTGTACAAATTAGCAAGGGCTCAAGCCTGGCTGAGGAGTATTAGGATGAAGCAAGACAGTGGAAAAGAAGTGATTTCATCTCAATGGAAGCATTTCACACTGGATTGTCTCCCACTTGAGCTGATGTGTTAAACAGAGCTGTTTACCAGCGTGTGGTAAACTCAATTTACACTGGGTACACAGCCTGCATTGCTCTGCAGCCAGAAGTGTCCCTGCTCCTGGGTGGCTGCCTGAACCCGCTCTGAGAGCACAGAGCAGGGTTCAGACTCCCTACCTGAACGACAGATGTCTGATGCCAGCCACTACAGCAGTGCCCCTGTTCGGGTGGGAAGGACGGGCACCATGAGACAATGTGTGGATTCACACCAGATTTATTCCAAAACCAAAGAATCAAGCCCAGCTTTCCTGAGAAACAAGCTCCCTTTTCAAAAGAAAAAAAAAAAAAGAAAAAAAAAAAAAGAAGAAGAGTAATTTAAGGTCAAATACTTTCATCCCAGGCAACATAAAGTGAAGAATGGCAAAATTTGGTTGGCATCCTGTGTGGTTCACCAGCAGTGCCTGGATCTGGGGGAGGAATGCAACGTCACAACACTGCCTGGCAGCTGAGTGACGTCAGGTCACACTACGTGGGTGAATGCCACTCAGAAAAGGTCATTCCCTGGGCTCCAACCCAGCCTGCCCCACTTGGAAAGAGGGTTCAGTGCTGTGCATTGGCTTGTGCCCTTCTGGAAAATGCCTTCTCAGGCTCAGCTCCTGTCACCCGAGCCCCCAACAGTGGCTGATGCCAGGCAGGGAAGCTCTGGGCATGCACAGGTGGTAGGGAGAAATAAAGACATCCAAAGGGAGGACTCATTTCTTAGAAAGAGAAGAGGAACAGGTCACTCTGGGGCTGGCCAGCCAGTACAGGGTGTTTCACAAACACCAGACCTACATGAACTGAAGTGGCTGCTGAGAGCTGCCCAGAAATGAGCTCGACCCTCTCAGCACAGCCACAGGTGGCAGCCTCCCTTGCAGGACAACTTCTCCCTCTCTTTCTTCCTTTTGGAGAATTTCCTGAGCTGCTGCAAACTGAACATAGATCCTCGGGGGCTGGCAGATACCACCACTGTCTGGCATTGCCCCCCATGGATGTAATCTGTCATATCTGTGTCTTCCCTCCGTGTACGAATTGCTGTGGGTCACCATGTAATAAAGCAGTGAGCTGTGCCCTTGCAGGTGCCAGCTCTCCATGAGACAGCTCCCATGTGCCTCTCCCATCCGTGAGCCCCTTTGCAGCAACAGCAGTGAGGCTGGTGTCTGCCCAGCCCCACAAAGCCCCGGGGAACGGTGGGCAGTGTGGTCCCCAAAGTGTGGCAGTGGAGCACGTGCCAGCATTGCCAACCCAGAATGGTCTCACACAGCCTTGAAGTGGAAACCAACCTCCTCAGGCAGGAACTGTACCTGGTTTTGCACAAGATATCCAAGAATCCTCTGGCACCCACAGCCACTGGGAGCAGAGCTGGTGTTCCCTGGTGGTGCTGCACTGTGCCTTGCTCTCCCACCCACCCAACCACTGGTACCCAGAAGAGTGTGTTTCCAGTCTCAGAGGGATTCTGCCCTGCCTGATTTGTTAGTTTTGTACCACCAGAGTCTTATTGAGGGATTTCATCCAAGCTAGGCTCTGGTTTATCCCCACTTAGTGAAATGCCTCCCGGTCTGGATGCTTGTAGACCTGATGATCTTGCTGTTGCAGAGGGTTGAAAAGGGAAGTACCTCCTAAATTTCCCTAGATTTTGGGGTGTAACTGGGCTAGTGTGGCCTGCAATGAGGTCTGGTACATCCAAGGAGTGGTGTGGTTTGGCGCTTCAGCTGTAACATTCAAAGCCTGGCTTAGGGCAGGTAAAGGAAATGCAGCCACTAAACCTCTGGCACTGCCCATCCTTAAAAATGCCCCATGATTTGCTCCCCACACAAGGTGACAGACAGGCATTTTCACCTGTTAGTCAGTGAGGCAGAGAGGGAGGACACTCGAGCTTCTCACCAGGACACATTTCTCACCCATTTGGCACCCACGGAAGGGGTGATGCCCTGACAGGGTGCCAGGCTCAGTGACCAAGCCATCAAAACACACTGTCACGTGCTGGGACCCTAAAATGAGGTATCAGCTCTATATGGGCCATGCAGTGTAGCACCTGCTTCCACACACAAGCACCTTCCACGTCCCCTTCCATCCTTGTTCACGTAGCCACTGTGGCCAGCACTGCATCTGCATCCCAGCATCCCAAACACTCCTGCCTTCCCCACACAGGCATTTAGTCTGGGATACTTTGCTCAAAGCTGAGGCTGCTCACTCTGGGCTGCAGGCAAAGTCCTGCCTCTACTGAATTCAGTGGCAGCTTTACCTTTGATTTCAATGGGGAGTTAATTTTGCCCTATAATTTGCTGTGACCCTGCAGAACACCAGGCAGAGCCCACCTCCATTCTCATCCCCATCCTGCTCTGACAAGCAATCCTGCTCATGCCTCAGTTTCCCCCTCTGTATCTAAAAGGAAACCCAAGTTCAAAATGCACCTTCCCTTCCTTGTGAAATTCTTTGATACAGAGATCTAAAATACAACATAAGAGCCAACACTGACCTTCACTTTCCTTTACCGTGTCAGACCCATTTAGTGGCTATTTATGGAAATCTGGTTATTAGCACTATAAGAACAAATTCAGCACAAAGAAAGCTTTAAACCACAGAACTGGGGTGTGCCAGGCTGTCAGAACACCATTGTACACTCCTTTCCTCCTTGCCCTATCAAAAGACAAAAGCCGCCTGTGATGATTGAAGACACAGAAACCAGAATAGCAACAGGAGCTCCTCCTGCAAAAAAGGAATTCCGCACTTCCTAAACCCCACATGCCTCCTTTCCTCCACACTGCCTGGTCCCCTTGGACCTCTCCCCAGTGGGATCAGAGGAGGACTTTTCCCCCAGCTTTCAGTTCACCTCTTGCAGCCCCTCCAGTCAGACCTGGGCGAAGCCGTTACAGCAGCGTCAGAAGAGCCTCTGATGTGCACGTTTTTTTTGTTGCTCTGTTTTCAGATAAACAAGGGAGCAGGCAGATGATGTGAGATGTGGACAGCCTCTTTGTCAGGCAGGGAGCTGCTGCCACTTGCTGGCATCCCGCTATGTACAAGTGAAGAGGTTTTTCCTTCTGCGTTTCTTCCCGTGGAATATTTCAAGGGTGAAAACGCATTGGAAGGAGGTGATGTACCTCCTCCTGAGCCAGGAGGGGTTTTTCATTTATGATTTCAGGTTCCCTCATAGCTTTATCAACACCCATGGGCCTTACTATTGCACAGTTCCTTTTTTCTCTTTGTCCCTCTACCTGGAGCAGAGCTGCTCAGTTCTGGCTCCAGAGCCAGGGGAAGACCAGATGCCTTTGCCTCACTGGAACTCATAGACAGTCAGAACACCCAAGTTAACCAGGTCTTTCACGACTTTTCTTCTGAACTAAAATCAGGCTGGAACGGGATATTCATGTTCAGATGTGGACAACAGTGAGACTACCTCAGAGAGAAAAAGATTGTAATCTGAGAGAATCTGATTGTAAAAACGTCCTGATGGGCTTAGTTTTAATGACAACAACTGTGATAGCAGCTTCATATTCCTTCAAAATACATGCACAGGCTATATATATATATATATAAAAGTGTGTATATATATATATATATATATAGTCATTAGCTCATTTCTTGTCTTTTATTCAATTCCATTTCAAAATGTCTATCTGGCCTACATTGCCAACAAATAGCAAACCAACTTCAGTCTTGATCAGTCCTAGGGACATACCCACAACTCTATGTAAGACATGGGTTTAGTAATATTTTTCAGCTTGGATATGCTGGAAATGGAAATCTGCACCTTCTTCAAAGAGGCAGTAGGTTGAGCAAGTAGATGCAGTAAGAAGGGAAATATAAATATGCAGAAGAAGACCAGATCTTACGAAATGAGCACTTTATGAGGTGTCATACCCTGAGGATGCTTGGAGGATGCTGTGCAGTCCGAAAGGGTCCCTTTCAGCCCCCATATTTCCTGGAAGAAGAGGCTTAGAGATATTTTATTGCTGGCACAAATAAGCTGTAAGGAGGGGATTCATTCCTCCCAGAGAGTGCACCACAGAAGGGCTGGGGAACACCTTTGTGCCCAGGAGGTGGAACTGTGCTGTGGATCACGTAAACGCAAGGCAATGCCATCCTGAGAAAGCTCTGTTTGTTTGTTGGCTGTCAGTTTAGCTGGAGATTAGATAAAGCTTAATTAACGCAGCCCAGTTATGCTTTCGAGGTTAAATTCTGAACACACAGATAAAAGTTATTACTGAAAGTCACAAGCTGACTCCAGCAGAAGCCAAGGGAAGAGAGAGCGTTTTAACCACTGACTCAAAGGGGCCTTTTTACAAAACAAACCTTATAAATGAGTTGTTATCAGCTCCATGCTCACAGCCTCCATTGCTTGGCAGGCCAGTATCACCCTGGGAAAAGCCCCAGAAGCAATCTCTCAAACACGCCCTTTTATGACCCCAAATATCTATTTTCTACATTCATTTGCAAATATCCTGCAACATGTAGTCAGAAAGAGATCAGCTGGATGAACTCAATGATTAAAGGTCTTTTCCAACCTGAATGATTCCGTAATTCTATGATCCTATATTGGAGCTGGCTTTTTATCACCGGGAAAACGTTAACTCATTTACATGAACGTTCATGGAATAACAGTGACTTTGCAAACATCTTACCAGAAACCTCCAGGGTCACGGTGATCTATAAATAGGTATTGACAGCAGCCTGATTCACAAAAATCTCACCAGAACTTCTTTATCTTCCAAGCAGATTCTGATTAAACAAATTAATGCATCACAAGCCCTTCTTGACTTTCACTCAACTTACAAACACAATGCCATCCTCTGGGTCACAGCAAATGATTCCCCTTTCTGTTCTACTGATCAACAGAGTTCCAGTGAACCCAGAATCCAATTCTTTCCAAAGCTTTTCTAGGAGTCAAATTTCTGCCTGGTTATACCACTACAGCTGCCAAAACCATTGGATGGCCAAGCAGCAGCCAAATGGAAAAGAAATAGGTTGAAACAGGGATGGTGGCTGAGGGAGAGAATAATTCTCAGCAGGAGGGGTGACCACCTCAAGCTCCTCAAAACACCTCTGGAAACAGGACTAAGTAACAAAAAGGTGCCCTGAAGTTTGAAATACCTCAAGTTAATGAACCAAAATAGTGAGGTGAGGGACAGGAAGGGAGCTGGAGTAACGAAGGCAGAAACAGTTTGTTGAGCCCAGAGAAAGCAAAGCCCAGAACCCAGGGCTGAGGATAGAGAGGCAAAAGGCAGCAGAAAGGAGGCGAGCAAAAGGCGAAGTTGTGGCCAGCTGATGTCCAGAGCTATGGCCACAACGTCAATGGGAGCAAGGCCAAAATGACATTAAATCTACAGAAGCATCATCAAAATAACATCCCCCTGACTGAAACGCCACGAGTCTGAGGGTCAGCCCCAGGCCAGCTCCGGCAGCCGAGTCAGGCGCTTCTCAGGGGACATGTTCCAGCTCATCCCACTGACCCAAGCTTGGTTCCATCCCTGGCTATCGCGCCCAGCGCTGTGTCCACCCATCCAGCGGGGCCTCAGCGCCTCTCAGCGGGACCAGGGGATCACTGGGAGAGCACATCTGGTGCCAGGAGGGAGCACCTGACAAACTGCCCCTGTTCCAACCCGGCTGCGTTTGTAGCTGGGTGTGTCCCTCCAGGCAGCGAGGACGGGTCACCCTGTCCCACACAGAAAGAGCGGCTGAGAAGAGGAGGGCATTCCAAACAACCCAGGGAGTCTGTCCACGCTGTCTGTGGAGCTGGCCAAGGGGGCAGAAATGGTAAAGGGAAGAAATAATCATCAGTCAAAATATTTGCATTACATGGGGAAGAGGAGAAATGAAAGGGGAGATAAGTTAGAGCATGCTAAGATTGCAAATAGTCGTTTCCATTTTTCCTCTATGGCACACACATTCCCCCTTTCCTAATGTTTTCGCATTGAAACAAAGAACTTTGCTCCCCTCCCCCTGACTTTAATAACTTTTGAACTTATTGGACTATTTTGACTAAATTTATTAGGAGGCCATGATATCAAAGATGACTTCATTCCTGCAAGAGCTTCTCAGGCCAGGCAAAGAAGAGAATTTTTCCTACTTGACAGACCAGTATAACATCACCATTTCCTAAGCAACAGAGAATCCATGGGTGCACCAGCTTCTGCAGGGGTCAGGAAGGAAGAGGACAAGAGAGGTTTCCAAACAGCACTAACAGCTCTGGCTGAGCTCATGTGGTTGTAGACTTCGAGGCCAGTCAAGCACTAGACACAGTATGGTGCTGCTAAAGTGTTTGGGAGATATTCTACTTGCAGTGGCAAAAAAAAGAGCTCCGTTTTCCTTGCATGTGCATTACAGATTTCAAGTTATGCCCTCAGGTTGGGCTGGTGCTTGTGCTAAAGTTGGGGGACCACCCACCTTTCTTGTCCTCTTTCTTCCTCACCCCTGCACAGGATTCTCCCCAGGGATTCTCTGTTCCTTGGCAAATGGTGAGGATAAGTTCTCTTCTTTGCCTGGCCAGGGCAACTCTTATGGGCATTAAATTGTCTTTGATACCCTTGCCTCTCACTGCCTGCCCTTTCTCCCTGGGGGCAGAGCCCTTTCCTGCCTCCAAAGCACAGTTTTTGACATGGGTGCTGTCCTCCTGCTTTTTGACTGTGTACAGGCACAGCTAGAAACCAACCTGCAAAAACCACTGGAATACGAATGGAAAGCGTAACAGAAGGATCATACCCCTGGTAGGAGGCCAAATGCTACCGCTGCAGAAGCCTGTGTGGGTTTGTTAACCTCCTAAAATAACATAACTCTTGCCCCACCAGCACATTCGTACGTGGCTTCTGCCACAACAGGTCAGTAAAGATTTATTTACCAGGTCTGCGTCACAAAATGCTGGCTGGACCCTGCTGGAATGCTGGAGGAAAATGCAGTAAACAGCAACAAACTCTTTGGTACTTCTCCTTTTGCTGAAAGCAAAGCCTCCAATGGTGCCTATAAATCTTTTGCTGCCGCTTGCAGAGGGTATTTGCTAATTACAGCATCAGCACGTCTTGTGCTGTTGTAGGTCATCGGGATAGCCTAGCAGAGGAGCAGAAATAGTTCTGCAGCGAAGGCAGGTTCAAGGAATGGATGTCTCAGCACTGATCTCTCCACTGCTCTGGCAGCAGCACTAGGAAAGCAAGGATCACAATGCAGAGAACAAGGATGTTAATGCTGCCTAAATAACAGACCGCGTTTCCTCTACCCGGCTGTTCTGGGGAGCTAATTACACAGATCCCGAATCAAAGAAATATAAAACAGTCTGCAAACGATTGCAATGTTGATGTGTTGGCAGTCCAAACCATGACATATGGTCCTTCAGTTTGCCATCCTAGAGAACAGGCTCACGAGCAATGCTTGTTATGCAAAATTATGTCGTCAATAACAGAAAGAGGCTGATTTTAGGAATGTGCTTGAGGTGGCCTCCCTCCTCAGCCCCACAAGAGACAATCAGTGTTTCACAGAGCTGCTGCCAGCCTGGTGGTAGGTTCCCAAATGTACCTCCCTGGAGGGGGAAGGAAGGTGAATCATATCCAGGCGGGGTCCCGGCTCGGTCAATACCCACACACCAACTTTGCACTCAGGTTGCACAGCCAAGACTTCGGCTCCGACACCGGCTGAGCACGCGTGTGCCACTGGCCCTGCTCCCTGCTCCGCAGCCCCGTGCCGGCCCTCGTGCCACCCGTCAGCAGGATCTGGGCCTCGAGGCTCATCACTGGACCCCCATCACGGGCCTCATGGAGTGAGGAATACCTGCACGCACCAGGAGGGGAGAGGGGTGAGGCACGAGCACCCCAAGGGCTTTCACGCGCCCTCACCCACAGCTGCCGGTGCGGGCTCGTCGCTCCGGTCCCAGCCGAGGTGAGCATCGCTCCTGGTGGCACAGGGCTCGGGCCGTGCCACAAAAGGGAGACCCCCCTCTCTCCTCCTTCATGCTGCTCTTGCCTGAGCAATTCCTCTTCCTCCACTCCAGCAGTGTCTCACTTCCTACCTTCGCAACCTGACCCACTGTCACCACCCCACCCTGGCCCCTGCTCAGTCCCCCCAGGTCACTCTCTATCCCCCATGGACACCCCAGCGCTAACCCAGCAGAACCCCCGAGGACCAGACCAGTGCTCCTCCCTGGCAAGCAGAGAAGTGATTTTCCCTGTGCAAAGGTTAAGGACAGAGCTGATTTATTTTCTCCTTACCCTTCGGGATACAAAGTTCAGCTGCACGGAGCAGCATCCCCGCATCGAGTGTCTCAGGGCACTGAGATCAAGATTTTGGCCCAGAAGGCAGGTAACCCTGGCTCCCCTGCCTGCATCCTCAAGCCTCCTGCCCCAACAGGACTGCAGGGCAGTAGGAACAGGCAAGCAGAATTATGACCTGCACCACTCCTCCCTTAAGGTCGTTGTTTTGAGCTTGTAGCCCTGGGCAATGGATAATTTTTATGTGTTCAGCTTCTGTTCTGAACACTGTGGGCTTTACTAGTCAAGAAAAGGCTAACTGGGCACAGTACCTTTGCACTTGCCTGCCTTACTGCACACTGAAATCCCAAATTCTGGTGTGCTGAGGGGCTGTTGGTTGCCTTCCTCTCACTCTGCCTGTGTTTGGCCTTCAAATGGGCAAATGTAACTCTGGTGACGGAGTAGAGGAAAGCTCAGAGAGGCCACGGGAGCATTGTGCCTCTTCAGAAGGAGACAGCAGATAAACAGGATTAAGGAATTTTGCATAGTTCAACCTGCCAATTTCTGCAAAAAGGAAACGTAGGCAGTGCCTGCAGCCCTGATTCGGAGGAGAAGCCTTTGAAATGCCTGCCAGGCGAAACGTGTTGGGATACAAGCTGCTTTTCCTCTGAAACAGGGCACAGTGCAGGGAACAGCCCTCCCTCTGTGGAGCCCACCCTGCTCAGGCACAGCCTGTGGTGCGTAGCCAGACTTCCAGAGCCCTGGGAGCTGAGCAAAGCAGTCCTGATCCTGCGTCACAGGCTGGTGCTGGCGCTGGGATTCAAACAGGGGGATCCCCCGCAAGATGTTCCGTCACGGACCAGACTGAAAAATTTCACTCAGAATTGGTTTCCCAGGAAAACCTTTATTTCTTTCATCTCGTTGTTGTTGTTGTTGTTGTTGTTGTTGAAGAGGGCTGAAAATGAAAGTATTTTGAAATAGGGCTGGGAAGGGGTTGGATTTGGGGTTGTGTTTAGGGGAAGGGGTTGGATTTGGGTTATTTTTAGAGAAAGTTTTGGATTTTCAGGTGAAACTGGCTCGTTCTGACACCTGGTCTCACAGCAGCAGGTGTATTCTGCAGTGGTTTGGGCTTTGCCCTGTGGGAACACAATATTAGGGAGGCCACCCTGACATCACACACCCTCTGCCCTCAGCAGTCTTGCCCTCCCAGCTGGAGAGAATCCACCTGTAACTTGCCTCTGCTGTGGGACAAGAGAAGCTGCCAGTGTTTCTCCCCAAATCCAGAGCTTTTAATATCCTCTCCTTGCTCCTGGTCATGGCACCAAAGGATGAACACTGAGTTTTGTGAGCTCTCTGTGAGCCAGCATACAGTGAAGCTTGTGAGGGCTCTGCTCATTAAATCCAAGGAGAAGATATTTGTAAAAATAAGTTGCTGCTTTGTGATCAGCCCCATGAAGCTCCATCCCAGCCCGTACAGTGTCTCTGGGCTGCCATGCTCATTACCATCAGTGGCTCTGCCTTTTTGCTTCTCAGGTTTGGCTGGGGATGCAGCACAGAGCCAGATTTGGGCACTTTAGTGGAGCTGGGGAGAGAGGGGAGAAGAAAATCAGGGCAGGAACCAGCACAGCCTAAGCATTCCCTGTGGCACAGGGACAGCAGCAGCATCCATTACCCCACTGGGGTGGGACTGAGGCAGCTGATAAAAAAGGGATGGTGATATAAGGAGTTGGAGATTTCCTGAGTGCCCAGGGTGCTCTTGGAGGATTTGGCTGTGTCTCTACAAGCAAGGGGAGTGGGGCAGCCCTTGGGCAGCTGCCAGCAGTGGAAAGTGAGTATTTAGTTTTAACCAAGTCCAGCTAAAATGGAGGAAAATCCAAGGTTTTCATTCTTTTTTTTTATTTTTAGGGTTTGTTTAATTATTTGTTTGCAGGTAGTGATTCAGAAAAGTTTTTTCAAAGTTGTTCTGGACAACCTTCTGTTAAAACTCCCGCACAAGTGGGACCCACCACTAGTGAACCATAAGGAATTCAGTGAGGAGTCATCTCTGGTTTCCCTGCATCTAATCGGAATTTTCTCTCTTTCGCATCACATCATATTTGTTCTATCCCTCAGGGTACTCCTGTCCTTGGCTGAGGCTTTAGTGTGGCTGTTAAATCCCGTTTGGATGGACTTCCAGGCAGCCCAGGCAGCCGAAAGCTTGGCTGCACAGCATGCGGGACAGGACTGTTCGGGATGTGCAGCAGGCGTGGGGAGAAGCTGCTTCTCCAGAGCAGGCCTCAGGTGTGGTGGGCAGGTTTTCAGAGTAGCCCATCCCTTCCCTGCCCTCCTGGGCCCGGAGGGCTGTGGAAAACCCGTTTTGTTGGCCCATTCCACAGGGCCCATGCATCCAACTTCGCAGTCCAGCCACTGCAGACCTGCTGGCTCCCAAGGAGCCCACAAGAACACCGCCAGATCAGCAAAAGAAGATGTAAGTACAGAAGATTTTTCAAATAAAAGTTTTAAAAGATATCAAATATCCCACAGCAGTCCAAAGTAATAGCTCAGCTGCTAAAAAGATGGAATTAAATAGGTCAAGCTGCAGAGCTGTGCCACTTTATGCCAGCTAAGGAAGTAGCTTCTCATCTGTTAGACTGTTTCATCTTTTGCTGTTCCAAGAATCCGTCTCTCTGCTAGTAATGATGTCAAATAAATCTTCACTAAAATGTAAAAATGTTTGTGATTATACTTACTGACCCGTTCCTTTATTAAATGAGGACAATAGGATGATGCCTTGATATTTACTAATGGGTTACTCCCATCTAACCTTTTCTTGTTCATCCAGATCATCTGTTTTCATTTCACCATTCAATGGCTGCCAATAAAATTAAGTCAATTAAATTAAAGGTCTATTATGTTCTTTCAAATCAGGCTGAGGCCTTTTTTCTTTCCCCAGTCAATGCTCTGAGAAGATTTTTGATAGGGCAGCTGGGAAATCTGGAGCAGATTCTCCTCTGCTGGAAATTGGTTTAGCTTTTCAGAAATCAATAGAGTGACATCAGCTTACCCCAGCTGAGGGCCTGAGCCCTGATGTGTAGGAATAAGCCTCAAGCCTGTCTTTGGGCCAAGATTTAGATCTGGAATCACTCCCTCACACAATCTCGAAGATCTTGTGTACTTATCAAAGTGTTAGAAGTTACTTATAACATATATGGTGCAGTTACACCATCATCTCTTCCCTATGGAAATACTCCATGCCCAGTATAAAAATGAACTTTTACATTTAACTTTAAATGTGAGCTATTGCCAACAGGCATAAGTGAAATCAATAAAAGACTCTAATGTCATATAGTAGTGTCTGCATGAAGCTGTCTGCTTTGGTTTTCTGATATAAAACAGTTTATTGTATCTTTTTCCATCTTATTGTATGTTTTTCTTAACATCTCATTCAGTGGTTATTAAAATTAAAAAAGTAAACCAAGGAAGAATGTTCTACATCCTAAAAACTCCTGAGGACTGCAGATCTTTTCTGTATAATTCTTACAGGGCTTGTGCAAACGTCAAGAATTAACCTAACCAACGCACCATCACTTAGTTCTGGTGACAATCTTGAAAACTTTTTTCAGCTTCTAAGTGGTGAACCTCCCTTAACGCTCTGGATGCTTTGCCAGAAGTCATCTGTAAACCCTTAACTCATCATCTCAGTGCTGCTATTGTATTTATGTCCCCAGCCCTCTGTTAGCCATCATCTCAAAGGGCTGGTGCACAAGCAGAAAGTGTTTTGGCTGTCTTCCTGCAGACTTGGTGGCAAAGTTAGCACAATCCCCACCGAGCCTCGACAAACTCTGCTGTGAAAGGCAGGCAAATAGAGACCTGGAAGAGCTCCTTCATGGAGGCTGAGAGAAGAGACAATGTTTACCCAAAAACCGTAAAGCAAACTCGGGAATTAAGGCCGGACAGCTTTGTGTGTGTTTCCAAGTGAGAGACTTGGTAAGCAAAGCTTTATTTAACTCTCTGCTGTCACAAACTCAAGCAGTGAAATGGCTTCTAACCCTAATTAACTCAAAATGTTTGACATCTTAGGAAAGCTTTGAAGCACAGAAGGGCTTCCTATCAGCCAAAACTACAGTGCAGACCAGAAGTTTCCCTATTCAAGCTTCAGAGTTTTTCAATTTGCATCAGGCATCGTATAAACTACAAGCAACCTCACACAAGAGCCAGCAACCTTTTTGGCTCCTAGAGTGCATTTTTCTAGGATAAAAGCTTTAAAGTGATCTACGAATTTCTAACTGCAATCAGAAATCTCCAACTCCTTTTCAGACCCAAGGGGTGTGGAAGTGAATACAAGAGATATGGACACACAGTGAAAAGGAAAGCAAAAATGTCCCATGCATGGTTTTGCAAGGGAGTAGGGTAAGAGTCAGGGTCAGACCTTCCTCTGAGCTGATCTCTCTGCCACTGGGCAAGGCAGGATCAGAGATAACCCAAAGTTTCTACTCTTCCTCAGTCTAGTGACTGCCTAAGGACAGAAAGTTTAACACGCTCTTTCCTCAAAGAATCTTGTCATTCATTTATGCTCTCCCAGCTCTAAATGGCCTCTGAAATGATGCAAACAAGAGTTGCTTGCTCGTTGCCTGCTAATGACTCTGCCCATGTGCAGCTCCAGCAGCTCTGTGGAGAGCTAAATTTTGCTGAGCAATCGCAGCTCAGTGGCTGGAAACCCACAGGTCATCAGTTTCAAGAACTGTAGAGGTGAGCTTCCTCCCGGGAGATCCCACACACCCCTCCTGCAATTGCCAAACTAATGGAATTATGCTGGGGTAAAAGTGATGAGAACACTATCAGGACAATGTTATCACCTCTGACACATCAGGGGGATTCTGTGCTTACTGACACTTTTGCAACACAAGAGTGGTTCTGATGAAATCCTTGGGTAATGATTACATCAGGGGAGTTACACCACTGTAAAAAAATGACAGCATTTTCCATCTGTGCTGCACATCAGATACCGGTGATGGTGACTTCCTGGGGTTGTCCCTCTGTAGGTGAGAAGCAGGAGAGCTCAGATTTCGGCATTTCATCAGGTGGAGCTGAGATCCACGGCCAGAAGAGCTTGGTGTTGGTGAGAGAGAAAGGGGTGCTTGTACCTGATGTGCTCACAGAAGGAGCAGGGTTTGACCAACAGAAGCAGCAGCAGAATGACTTCTCCATCTCCAGACATGCATCATGTCCATAACTCACTGACAATGGTGGCTTTTAACAGGAAGGAGAAGAATAAAAGCAAGAATAAACACTCTGAACAAGGTAATCTGAGTTTGTATATAGCAACCTTTGCAAACCAGCTACCTTTTCCTTAAAGAAAGGTCTCTTTTGACCAAAACTGAAGTGTTTCTGTGATAAGGATTACCCTAATCAGCCTGGGGGCTGTGGAAGAAAGTGCACCAGGCTCAGGGCTGGGGAGGGTGCCGGAAGGGTTTGGAAACATCTGGGACATCTGGGCTGCCGAGTCACATGTGCAGAGGGAGCCTGTGCCGCAGGCAGTGGCCAGATGGCAAAAGCACACAAGAAAAGCTGTGTCCCATGTGCCTCTCATACAGGACACGGGATTTGAGAGTGTAATAAAGGAAATCTGTGTTGGAAGGGGTGGCTGAGGGGCTTAGCTGTGACTGCTGAGTGAGGGGTGTCCATTTCTAGAAACAACAGAGCTGTGGGGTTGTGGTGCAGGATGAGGCACCAGCACTCACCTGGACACTCTGGGGGGGGACCTGTCCACCCCCCAGGCAGCATCCCATGTTTCTGAGGAAAGATCCTGCGGGGCATCCCTGGTCTCTCCACTGGGCTCTCTTCAGAGCTGCCAAGCAGGTCAGAGCTCTGCCTTGGCTGCTCTCCCCAGGCTCAGCCTGGGCCCTGCTGTATCTGGCTCCAGGCGCCTCTGTGTAGGGAAGGGAGCACTCTCCCTCGAGGCTTTCCCCTGGAAGAGCAGAAAATCACCAGCAGCTCTCAGCAGGAAAGGGCAACTGTAAGAAAAGAGAGTGATGAAATAATATGGGATGGTGATGGGCGGCAGTGAGAGAGAGGAGCAGTAATTTGTCAGTCTGATTTATGGAGAAGGGATTATTTACAATATCCATGGTGCAGTGACGGAGCTGACATGGGGGTGATGTGTCTGAGCCCAGTTCTGACAGCCTGGGGGTTCCTGTGTCACAGTCCTGGCTTTCGTTCCCTGCCAGGTAGACTGGACACTTGGAGGGCTTTTCTTTCCCCTCCCTCTTGTTTGCTAGTGGAGAGAGGAATTTCATTGCATGAATCTAGGAGCAAAAGCCAAGAGAACAAAAAGCAAACATTGCAAGACTGACAAAATCACAAGAGCTGGCAGCACTGCCTGGGTTTGTCCGTTCAACATTCATTCTAGAATAACTGGGAGAGACTTAACCAGCCCACTGGCATAGATGGGGGCACACAGTACCTTGTAAAACTCAGGGCAGAAAACAAAAGGTAGTGCAGCCCAACTCCCTGCAGACACAGAATTTCACTGTGAGTCTTGAGGATCTAGTCTTTCTCTGTGAATGCCCTTGTTCCCTGCTGTGTTCCCACATCCCTGCAGATTTCAGCACAAACGGGTACTCCTTGAGCCTTCCACCAAGCTGCAGGGGAAACAAAGTCCATATGACATGGAAAAAGAAAAATAAGAAAAAGAGCTGACTAACTCCAGGCAGTTGCCAAGTCAATGTGTCTAGACTGCATCCAGTAAATGCTGCAGACCAGCTTTGATTCCCACTGCTTCTGGCATTTCAGTGGCAAGAAGCATTTTGTGGTGTAAACTTGTCCTTAGTTCACTCACAGCTCTCTACGGCTCTACTGAGACTTGTTTAATATGACATGACCGTGTCAGTGTCACCACAGTAAGGACCTGTGAGCCACATCCTGTGTTCCTCAGGCACTTGGTGCTTCCAGGGCTACAGAAATAACCACTCCAAGGCTGACAACTCAAACAAAAAGTTAAAGATGCCCTTTCAGACAAACATCACAGTTGGATGCTTCGAGTCTTCTCTCAAGTCTGAAACTTCAAACCCAGTCCCCCACAGGGAGTCATGGTTTCAAGGAGAGCAACAATTTGCCTTTTCTTTCTAGGCAGCCATTTATTAAAAATGCCGAGACAAGCAACTTTCCAGGGAATCCTGTTTCTGCCTGCTGAAGGACAGCTGCGTTAACCAGCCACCAGTCAGGCCCACGGACACACACACCAAGCCTCACATCCTACAGCTTCTCTCTGGGTCTCCTCTCTTTCACTCCAGTTTGGGTTAGAAAACGTGGAGAGAGGCTTGACTGATGTAAAACCATAGGAAACAAGGTATTCTCAGAGACAGTGGTTATGGTAACGTGGTACTTTTGCAGGACAGAAACAAGCCAATTAGGTCTTACAAGAACCTGTAGCAACAGCACCACTGACCCTGGCAAACGGGAGTGAGACCCATCTGGCAGAGCTGAGTAAAACCCTGCATCAACCAGGACAACCCCAACAAGGTGGTGAGCAAACAGAACAGGGTTTTCTCTGTCTGTACATTCACACACCCCCCTTTATGTGCAGATGTACACAGGCAAGTGTATATATTCAAGTAGAAGCACTATTCAGAGAGAGGTTGATTTTAAGCTGATGATGCCCGTTAGAGCAAGGTGTAACCAGCAATTTGGAAGCACTCAGAGGTGTTTCCTTTTGTGGGTGTAGAGCAGCTAAATTGGATTGTAGAGGCAGCAATGGCTCTCCTCAGGGAGCCTCAGAAGGCAGGCTGGTGCCTCTACTTTCCCACATACCTTTCATCCCAAGTCAGAGTTAGGCTGCAAGGAGGATTTGCTGCCTTATCAACTCCTCCTGCCCCTTTCGCTGCAGTTTACATCGGCCTGAATCTGGTCTGGCTCATTCAAACAAAGCCATCAGACAAAATATCCCTGCATTTTCCTAAGCACGTGGATTTAGAGAGCCTTGTGCAGCAAAAGGCAACGTAAAACTCACTTGCCTGACAAGCACAATCTCGCTGATGGAAACCAAAAGACCCATGCCAAGGGAAACTTTAATAGTCACCTGGAAAAAGCATTAACTGGAGCCACATCTATTTTCTAATGGCATATTGTGTATGTAACAAAACACCCACAAATAATTTTGGGACCAGGGATGTTCCCCCTCCTAATTGTTTTCATCATGGGGGCCGACGGGGCTCTTACGTGCGCTTTCGACTGCCGCAGTGAAAAATGTGTTCCCTGTTTGTTCTTGTTCTGCCTCTGCAGGAAATCAGAGTCTCTGGCTTCCTGTAGGCTACAGATGCTTTATTCTTTGTATTCCCCAAATAGGAAGTCCTGGGGTCACTCTGCCAAATATATGGAAACTTAATTTCATTTCAACACAGGATTAATCGCTAGGAAGTGTCAGGACATTGATGGGCTGATAACAAGACAGTTACAGCAGAAACCTTTTATGGGCACCAGGGTTACAGCATTTGGCAGCAGACATGGAGCTGTGAGCCTCCCCTGGAAGGGGGAAGGAAGGCTACCTGATGAGAATTAACGCCGGCAATTGTAATGGCCCTGTTTGTTTAATGCCCTGTAAGCCTCACCAAACTTTCAAGCCTTTTTATATTTTGAGAGGAAGGTAAACTGTTTTTGATGACTAACCCCTGTTTTTGATGACTAAGCTCTGTGTTTTTACTCTACAAGTCAAAACAGTCTGGGATAAACGTCCTCTCCTCACCACAGCCTGGCAATGGCACAATTCCACTCAGCTGAAGGAAAGGCTTCTGATTTGCACCCTTGGAATCAGAGAATCATTAAGGTTGAAAAAGACCCTTAAACTCATCAAGTCCAACCATCAAGCCAGTGCTGCCAAGTCCACCACTAAATCATGTCCCTAAGCACCACATGTTTTAACACTTCAGGGATAGTTATTCCGCCACTTGCCTGGACAGTCTGTTCCAATGCCTGACCACCCTCCTACAGTGAAGGAATTTTTCCTCATATCCAATCTGAACTTCCTCTGGCGCAACTTGAGGCCTTTCCCTCTCACCCTGTCACTTGTTACAAAGACGGCACAGATCAGTCTCCTACTGTCACTGCATGTCAGAGGGGGTCCAGGTTAATGGATAGAATGGGAACACTGGAAAACCCAAAGGCTAAATTTAAATCCAGAAGCAATTAAATGGAGTTCCACCAAGTGTGCTCAGACTTTCTGTTTAAGAACTGTTTAAACACAGCCAACACCACACTGCTGTGAGGTTAACAACTATTATTATTTCCATTATAAAGGTGGGGAAAGTGAGGTACAAACAATGAGAGCTTGGTCTGTGCCAGAGTTGGACTCTTTGTCGGCACTCAGGGATTGACAGCATCAATCACAGAACTAAAGAATCATAGAATGGTTTGGATTGGAAGGGACCTTAAAGATCACCCAGTTCCAGCCCCCTGCCATGGGAAGGGCCACCTTCCCCTATCCCAGGTTGCTCCAAGCCCCGTCCAATCTGGCCTTGAACACTTCCAGGGATGGGGCAGCCACAGCTCCTCTGGGCAACCTGTGCCAGGGCTTCCATGGATATTATCTCCTGCAAGAGAGGAAGGGATCTATCTAAATCATAGGACTTTGTCAAGACAACATGCTTCTAAAAGCATCTTCAGCTCAGCATTTTCTACAGTGAGTAAATAGTGAGGGAGCAATCTCCTATATGGAAGGGAAGATCCCCTTCACAGAGACCAGCAGGCCCAACCTGCTCTTGTGCAGTGCACAAATGGAGCTGCCACCTCCTCCCCTCCGAAAACACTGCAGCGAGTGAGTATCTCAACTTCCACCCTCTCTGAGCTTGTGTGACATCTGCTCTGGAAAAGCTGTCAGGTGCTGACCTTTGTGTGCATCCTCCACCTCTGCTGTCTGAGAAGGGAGATGAGAAAACCCAGGTGTGTGGAGGGATGGCCTCTGAGTGCCACATGAGATCCCCCAGCTGCCATCACCCTTCCCACGCCAGCACAGCTGAGAGGCTCACCAAGGTCCTGAGCCACCTCACAGGCCCTTTCACCGGGCAAATCCACCACTACAAAAATGTCCCTTGATGAGCAAGACTAAAATACCAACACTGTGACCTGGGAATGAATTGCTGGAGACACAGCTGGTGCGGAGGGAAGATTTGGGGCAGGAATGAATCAGTTTTCTGTCTGAACCCAGCTCTGCAGAGCTCCCCTCTCCTTGTAATTAATCCCTGCCTCATTCAGTGATGTAGCGTGGACATTCACCTAAGCCCATTAATAAGCCAAGGGATTTGAGCATGAGTTTAATATTAAACTCACAGTTAAACGTTCTGCTGAGTGGAAATGGAGCCAGAAATTGGCTTATGTGCTTTGCTGAGTAGGAACAGCTTGCAGCAGTTCAGCATCAGTGGCAAAGGGAGATTACTCCATGAGGATGATTCACTCCACTCAAGCCCAGACAACCCCGAGCTCCACCAGCCACATCCCACCCTGCCTGTACCGAGACTTGAGAACACGGGAGGCTTGAACTGAGCAACGATGCATGTGTTGAGTGCTGCCAGAAGACACCCAGGATGTGAAAACAGCAAATGCAGAAGGGTTCAGTGCAGAGCCTCTCTCCCTTGAGGGTCTCCATGAACCTGCAGGAACTCTGCACGAGGGCAGCAGTGACCTTACCGAAGTGATGTGCAGCAACTGAGTCAGACCACCAGCACTTCAGCCAGCTCCACTCAGGAGCACTTGGCTACACCACAAAGCCTTTACCAGCAGCTAAACTGGCTGATTTATGTCAGAAAACTCAGCCTATATATGGAGGGGGAGGATTTGGAAGATTTATCTTAATGTCCCCCCTGAATAAAATGTGTTCTTCTGCTGTTCTAAATTCTGCTTTTATCTTAATGTCCCCCCTGAATAAAATGTGTTCTTCTGCTGTTCTAAATTCTGCTTACTCTGCTTACCTTCCTGATCTACCTAACCTGGTTTGGGAAATAATCTCTTTTCCCCACAAAAAATTTCAGCTTGGCTGGGGAGACCAATGCAGTGGCAAGCACACATGAAGAGGTGAGTCTAGGAGAAATGAAAAAGAAAAAAATAAGATGACAACAGGCAGGAAATCTGGGATAAGAAACAGGCAAGGAAAGGCTTCCCAATGGTAAATCATTTTTGTTACAGGCAAAACCCAAAGGAAAAAAAACTAAACAACTTATCACAGAAACAGTCATGCTAAAAGCCTGTCACAGAGTTTACATTAATGGAGAAATAAAAGACATAAAAAAGGTATAAATACTGCCCTGAAGGACATGTCCTTTACAGAAATGGCTGGGCTGTGGAGGACAGAGCAATTGGGGATGAGAAGGAAGTTGTGAGACCTAAATCATAGAATCATGGAACAGTTTAGGCTGGAAAAGACCTCTAAGATCATCAAGTCCAACAACTGACCGAGCACTGCCAAGGCCACCACTAAGCCATGTCCCCAAGCACCACATCTACACATCCCTGAAACACCTCCAGGGGTGGTGACTCCATCACTTCCCTGGGCAGCCTGTTCCAATGCCTGATTTTCCTAATGTCCAAATTAGACCTCCCCTGGCACAACTTGGGATCAGTTCCTCTCCTCCTGTCACTTGTCACCTGGGAGCAGAGCCCGACCCCACCTGGCCACACCCTCCTGCCAGGGAGTTGTAGAGAGCAAGAAGGTCCCCCCTGAGCCTCCTTTTCTCCAGGCTAAACACCCCCAGCTCCTTTAGCACTTCCTGGTCAGACTTGGGCTCCAGACCCTTCCCCAGCTCCATTACCCTCCTCTCGACACGCTCCAGCCCCTCAATCCTTCCTGCATTAAGGAACACTCCCACCCATCTTGGTGTCATCTGCAGACTGACTGAGGATGCCTTGATTTCCTCATCCAGATCATTAGTAAGGATATTGAACAGAACTGGCCCCAGTACTGAGCCCCGGGGAGCCCCACCTGTGACTGGTCACCAGCTGGATGTAACTCCATTCCCCACCACCTCTGGACCCAGCCAGTGTTTCATCCAGCAAAGAGTGCACCTGTCCAAGCCACGAGCAGCCACTTTCTCCAGGAGATGCTGTTGGGAACAGAGTCAAAACCTTTACTAAAGTCCGGTAAAGACAACATCCCCAGCCTTTCCCTCACCTGCTAAGCAGGTCACCTGGCCACAAAGGAAGATCAGGTTTGTCAAGCAGGACCTGCCTTTCCCAAACCCATGCCAGCTGGAGCTGATCCCCTGGTTGTCCTGCATGTGCCACAGGATGGCACTTGGGAGGGTTTGCCTCATGACCTTCCCCAGCACCGAGGTCAGGCTGACAGAGCCGTAGGATCCAGAACCAGAATCGTCCTTCTGGTCCTTCTTGTAGCTGGGCAGCACATTTGCTGACTTCCAGTCAGCTGGGGCTTCCTCAGTTAACCATCACTGCTGGTAAAAGGCGGGGAGTGGCTTGGAAAGCTCCCTCAGCACCCCTGCATGGATCCTGTACAGACTTCTGTATGTCTATCTGTAGTAGGTCACTGGTGATTTCCCCTTGGATTATGGATTTTCCTGCTGTTCCCTGCCCCTTTTTTCCAGCTCTGGGTACCCACAGAACAACTGGTCTTGCTACAAAAGACTGAGGCAAAAAAGGCATTAAGTACTTCAGCCTTTTCCTCATCCTTTGTCACTGTTTCCCCCCACATCCACGAAAGGATGGAGATTCTCCTTAGCCCTCCTTTGGTTGCTAATGTATTTATGGAAACAATTTTTATTGTCTTTTCCAGCAGTAGGCAGATTAAGTTCTATTTGGGGTTTGGCCCTTCTGATTTTCTTCTTGCATAAACTCATGACATCCTTGTAGTCCTCCTGAGTTGCCTGCCCCTTCTTCCAAAGGTCAGAAATGTTCCTTTATTCCCTGAGTTCCAGACAAACCTCTCTGGTCAGCCAGGCCAGTCCTTCTCCCCCTCTGGCTTGTCTTTTGGCACTTGGGGATGGCCTGCTCCTGCTGTGCCTTTAGAATCTCCTTCTTAAGAACCTACAGCCTTCCTGGAACTCTCTGACCTTCAGGACTGCCTCCCAAGGGACTCTGCCAACCAGGCTCCTAAAAGGGCCAGAGCCTGCCCTCTGGAAGTCCAAGGTGGCAGTTCTGCTGATTCCCCTCCTTACCTCTCCAAGAACTGAAAACTCTGCTATTTCAGGATTGTGATTAAAGCATCCTGCTGAAACTTCTTAAGGTATCTTTTGCAGTATTTAAAGTCCTAACTGAAATAGCCCCCCAAAAAGTGTGAGTGGGCTCCAGCCAACCTCTGAGCCAGCCAGTTCGGGCTGTGGTGAGCAGGAATCTCCTGAGCATGGGAACTGGCACCAGTGAGGTGCCTTCAGGGCCAGACCAAGCCCTGGGGGAAGGCTGTTTTTGCAGCTTCACTGACCTCTTTGTGCAGCTGTGCAGGGCTGGGATCAGGGAAAGGGGCAAGGGGTCCATCCAGCAGGGAATATACTGGGAATAAGATGACCAGTGAGCAAGAATTGCATTTCACAGGAAAAAAGAAAAAAAAAAAGGATTTCAACACTTGCTCCCCACTCTGTGTCATAGCAGGAATTCAATTTTGGATAGCCCCAACATGAGGAGAGGAGGGAGGAGAAGGGAGTGGGGGAAAGGACGAGGGGGAAACGTGGAGAAAGCTGGAGAGGAGCACCTCAGGCAGCTTGGGCTGGGGCAAAGCCAGCATGCCTGAGGTCAGACATGGGGAGCACTTAATCCTCAGCAGGGCTGCTCATTTCCTCACTGTTTAAAAAAAAATACGTTTATTTACAGGACCTCTCAGGGAAGGGAAGTTCCGTGAATCAGTGTCTGACTATCAGTTGCTGACCCAGATGAAGGCATTAGCAACTTGGAGTGCCCCTCTCACGCTGGCTCCCCAGGCATCCTGTTAGCTGTGTGCTCTTAGAGCCAACCTCACCTGACCTTGCATCTCTGCCACGTTGACACAGCACAAGTGATGTCTCTCATGGACCCGAGCTGACCTCAGGGGCCTTCGCTTCCTGCCTTGAAACTCCTCTTTCAAGGTCCTCAGTTTGTTGAAGTGAAAATCTCTCAGCTTCACATTAAAAAATTCTTCAGGAGGAGGTATTTTCTCTCTATGCCTCATCATCCTTAGAGCTTCTCACAGCAACCAATTTAGAATCATAAAATTATAGAATGGTTTGGGTTGGAAGGGACCTTAAAGATCATCCACTTCCAACCCCCTGCCATGGGCAGGGACATCTTCCACTATCCATGTTGCTCCAAGCCCCATCCAGCCTGGCCTTGAACACTTCCAGGGATGGGGCATCCACAGCTTTTCTGGGCAGTCTGTGCCAGGACCTCACCACCCTCACAGGGAAGAATTTCATCCTTACATCTAATCTAAACCAACTCTCTTTCAGTTTAAAGTTCCTACTCTCTTTCAGTTCGAAGTTCCTACCCCAAAATGCCTTTGATCACATAACCACTCTGCAGAGCACCCTAAAATACATCCTGCCAGTTTCCCAGACCTATGGATTGTTGAAGGAAACTTTGAGGCTGCCCACCTCCTGTTAGGTATAAAGAGGTTCCTCTTTATCCCTTTGACCTTCCATGAGTCTCTGCAGTGCCTGTCCCAGGCTGAAGGGTCACATCTGAATCCATGCTCTTCCCTGTGCACCACAACCTTGACCACAGGCCAGGGAAGGGTCGGGTTTGGGCAGCACAGCCAGTGCAGCTTCCCTGAGTTCCTCATCCCTGCAACCAGGAAAACCCTCAGAACTTCTGAATTAGAAGCCCTTGTGAATTAGGAAAGTCCTAAATTTTGTTGATGGCGTCTTCCAAACTGCCAGCCAAAGGCATCCCCGGGGGATGAGCAGGTCGGTCCAGCCCAAGGGCGTGTGGACCAAGGGTGAGGTGACATTCAAGTCTGTGGAAATGGTGGCGAAATCTCACAATTTGAGTGGTTTCTGGTGAGAGTTCAGCACCAGGAGGCACATTTGTGAGGGCACCCAGCGGGGTTTTCCAAAGATCCCACTCTCCCAATGCATTTATTTCAACAGAGAGTGGGGGACCAAGGGGTTTCCCCAAGACCCACTGCTCCCCCTGCCACCCGGAGCTCACAGGCAGGACAAAGCTGAGCTGTCGCACTCACACTGTGGCCTCTCCACGGCCCAATGTCTGTGCAGCTCTAGCCCACCACCCTGGCCTCCTGCCACCTTCAGGAGGGCGCAGAGCACCTGGGCTGCACGAAAACTGCTTTAATAACGTGAACCCCCCCAAAGCTGAGCTGTCAGGTGAGCGAGGTGCAGCAAGGGCATTCAAAGCAGCAGCTCAAGGTCTTGTGCTACTGGGTTGTAATGGACTTGGGTCAGCGCTAAGCGCCCTGAACGTTGATTTATGATCTTGTTGAGCCACGGCCTCTGCTGCTTGGGAAATTTGAATAACATTTCCAGGAGTACCTAAGTGCTCCTGATGAATTTTACTGCCAAAATTCCATTTGTTTCATTTCCTCTTTTTCCTCCCACTTTCTCCCTTTATCCCCATTATTGTTTCAGGAGTAAAGAAATTATGTCAGTGTCACAAGTAGCTCTGAAGTCATTTGCATACAGCTTTTTTTTGGGGGGGTTATTTTTTTGGTTTTTTACCTCAGATGTCCTCCCAAGCTTCTGGCCTTCACACACTCACACCTCTTTCCTCATCTTTACAGTCACTGTGCATGCATCGCAGATGGGCTTGGCAAATCTATGTTTTGATAAATTTCCATGGGAAATAGATTTCCCCTTTTGTTTTTGATTTTGATTTTCTGCTCTGGCCACTGGAGTTCCGAGACCTCCTTCTTCTTCTTGTTGTTCTTCTCCTCCTCCAGCAGGGCTTTAATGGGAAAAGAGACCTAAATTCAAGGATATTTATGCAAATTAGGAGATATAATCCATACAGCAATAAAGCTGCCAACCTAGTTCCACGGCATGGGCAACCGTCCTTGATGGGAAAAAGAAGATTCTGAACTAATGGGAGAATTTTCGGGTTTGCACCTTGATTTTCTGATTGTGGGCTTCAGGAGTGCTTGGGGATTTACATTAATAATAAACATGAAGGGCCAAAATGCATGTCTGGGCATCTGGGACAGGTGGGGAACGTGGACACCCAGAATTTGTTTTCTTGTTGTGCCAAACCTTGATTTGGTTGAAGTGAATGGAAATATTTCCACAGGCTTCAGCTGGATGGTAATTCAGTGGTTTTCTGGAAAAGGCTGTCCCTGTGGAAGGAGCACTATTGCACACTCAGGACTGACTGAGTCCTTTTTATAGCTGCTGCTTGTTTATAAGCAAAAGTACTTACATTAACGTTGCAAAAACAAATAGTCTACTGTTATTACATTTTAAGGGCACATTAACTTCACAGAGCAGCCAAGTTTGTTGACTAAAATGGTTTACACAACTCTAAGGCCACTAAACAAGTATTTCTCAATGTCTCAGCAGCAGCTCAAGGGAGCAGAAGCTAAAAATGCCACAGCTCAACAAACAGTTCTGTGTTCTACTGTTGATAAATAGACCATGCTTCTTTGCAATCAAGACTGTCAGGGGCTGTTTTAAGGGAAAAAAAGAACCCAAACAGCAAAAATCAACAAACAAGCCATAATTAAATAAATAACACGAATGATTTCTAAGTGCATACTGTCCTCTTTCCCTCCTTCCCTTTCCCTCACAGTACTCCAGCCCAGCAAATGCCCTGCAGTTTGCCCAGGATTCCCTAATCAGCACCACACAGACAGGGTAAGCACCTCCCAGGGCCAGCCCTGAGAGCACAAGCCTGCACATGGCCATGGAGCCTTCTGTGGGATTCCAGCCTCAGATGCACCCCCTGATCTGCCAAGACGCAGTGGGAATAGGTCCCTGTCGAAGGCTGTGATCCTTTAAGAGCTCAGTCAGGGTCTCTAAGCAGCTCCCCAGGGGGAAGTGTCCAGGTGCCTTGCCAAGGAAGCCAAACAAAGGAGAGATAGTTCCTCATCAAAGCAGGCAAAGGACTGGCAAAAGGAGCAGCTGGAAGCTGAATTCAGGAAAACAGTGTTCTGGCAGACATCCAAAACTGAGCACAGTCGGTCAAGAGACTCATTGCTAAGGCCATTACTTAATTCCTTTACACCTACACTGGCAAAACTTCTGTAAGAGACACTGTTCAACCAAAAGCTTGCTTGCTTTTTGGAACTGGAGGATAAAATTCAGAATCTTCCATCATACAAAGGTCAAGCAAGGTGATCATAGAATCACAGAATCATCGCAGAACCACAGAATGGTTTGGGTTGGAAGGGACCTTAAAGATCATCTCATTCCAACTTCCTGCCATGGACAGGGACTAGACCCGACCTTCCACTAGACCAGGCTGCTCAGAGCTCCATCCAACCTGGCCTTGAACACTTCCAGGGACGGAGCAGCCGAAACTTCTCTGGGCAACCTGTTCCAGTTGTGAAGGATTTAAAAAACATTGAAGACTACGATTGCAATAATTTAAAAGATTCAAAAAGCTTTTGCCTCTGCCAGAAGTGTTGGGGAGGCAGAATGGGAAAGTGTGCTCTGCAGCTGGACTGCAGGCAGGGAAAATATCAAGCAGCACTACACTGTGCTGTCTGTTTTGGTAATTTCTGTGGCCGTGGTTGCCAAACAACAGAGATCCTGGCCGATGTGTTGACTTCCAGTGGGCCTGGTGCAGCACGAACACAGCCAGATTTCACAGGTCCAGAAAGGGATGAGAACCAGGGGTTTATGTCATCCAGTCACATAAAACATAAATATGTCCTAATGGAGGCATGCAAAGTACTTGCCTGACTTCCTCTCCTAAGCCAGCTGAGAATGTGTTTTGCTGCTGCAGTAGAAATGGCCAAACCACCGAATGTCACGTTCCAGGCACACATCTTCCATCATACAGAGCCTGTCTGTTCCCTGGGTTCTCCTTCTTTGCTGTGTAAGCTAGCAAGAAAGCTTCACTGTAAGGAGACAGACATCTTGCAGACTCGATCCTCACTCAGGCCCTTCCCCTGCACGTTCATCACACACATCTCTCCTGCCATAAGAAGGTGGCTGGTGTTTTCCCTGTGATATGATTATTTGCCAGAAATGAGCAAACAATGAGCCTGTAACTTAGAAATGTTTTCTGATAATTATATTCTGTCATCCTGAGCCAAAGTGATGTAACATCTGCACTCTAGCGGTTCGTACACGGATGCTGCCCGAGCCCCGTTTTCCCTGCGAACATTTGGTGAACTGTGGGAGATGGAGAAGGAAAACACCACTTGGAGTAACACTGGCAGTATTTCCACGATGCAGGAAGAAGGCCATGAGCTGAACTCTCTTTACATAAACACCAATAGGGGATAAGTCAGTACTCTTGAAATCAGGGTGTCACTTTATTTCAACATCAAACCAAAGCTTGATGTTAAAGTTCAGTCAGAGCTGAGTCTGGCTCCACAGTTTATAGTATTTATCTAACTTAGGAGCCAGCGTGATAATAAAATGTCTCAGTTGTCTCTTTAATCTGGATAGTTTATAGCCAAAATTGCATTTAACAGTTGGAGGGCGGGAAGGAGGGAAAGTCACAGCTCGGACCACGTTTTATTGGATGCATGGGGAACTGCTTCTTGGATGCCTGTCCTGGGGAACAAGACCCATAGAGAGGTTCCAGAGCAGGGATGAACTCTGGCCTTGGAGGCCAGGGGAGAGGAGTGGGCAGGGAAAAACATGTCCATACAGGAGGGCAAAGGCACTTGGTATTTCCCATAAAATATATGCTACAGGGCAGGAGGCTCAAGTGAGAAAGGCTCAGTCCAAGCTTGGCACAGGAGACAGCTCGACCCACTGCTGTCCTGGGAGCAGACAGGAATGCACCCACAGGCAACACACTCTGCCTCTCCCTGTGCCTGAGGACACCATGCACCTCCTCTGCAAGGGATATAGCCCAAACCACGGGGGCCAGGCTTCAAATCTGTGAGAACACATTCCCTGCTGCAGGCTGTGAAATGGGATCCTGCCATGAAGCTGGAGGGACCGATCCCTGCTTCCAGAGGGGCTGCTGAGGGGCTGGCTGGGCATGGGGGGCACTGAACCCCCCCAGGCATTCAGCGACTGCCTACAGAGCCTCAGATCCCTTCACGTAAAGGTCGCTGTTATTTTCGGTTCATTAATAAAATTATCTTAAAGTGGGCTGAAAGCTGCTTCACTACGGAATTATATCCGAATCCTCTGCAGTTTGGGGGCGGGGGGGGGACAGCCAATAAAATCTCAACAATTTGCAACGTTCCCCTCCGAGACACACAGCCATGCATTTGGATTTTTAAACATCGATTTGCACATTATCTGGAATGGAAACATACATTCACACACAAATGTGTATAAAACTCGAGAGGCTTTCTCTAAACACATCAAAATGTGGCAGAAAGTTGTCCCGCTTCCCTTCAGGCAGGGCTCTGGAATGCCCCTCTTGGCCGGATGGTATTCCCTGCCTCTCTCTGCTGATGTCTGAGAACGTGATGGAAGTTTGTGCTTGCTCAAGAGCCAGAGCCCCTTGGGAACTGCTGAGGGACTTGTGCTGCCTTCCTCACACAGGCTGGGCAGGGGATGGACCTGCCACGGGTGAAACCGGGTGAGGCGAGGCCGGGGGACCCAAGGCAGGAGTGCTGCTGTGTTTGGCACAAAGACAGCCAGGCTGTTATCCAGAGAGTGCTGCAGCTGAAGCATTTGGGGGCAGTGTCAGGTCTGGCACATCCCAAACCAGCCCCAGGTCCCAACACAGACGTGCTGTGGGTGGCACAGGCACGACCGTGCGCCTGGACCAAACCCACGTCCACCCACAGCTGCCACGGGGAATGCGCTGGTTCCTTGGGATGCTGACAAGAGCTAATGAGGCCTGAGGCCCTGCTTTATCCCTGTGCTTGGTCTCGGTTATCCAGTGCCAAGATCTTCTCCAGGACACCGTGACAAATACCTTGTCTAATGGCTCCCCCTGAAAAGCCGGGGTTTTCTGCGTCATCACCAGACGGTCTCGGAGGCAGACCCGAGTGATTCAAACAGCGAGCAAATGCCAGAAAGGGGAGGATTTCACTGCATTATTGAACACATATTGGGCAGATAAGCCTAGCAACAGGGCCCCTGTCTGCAGGCTGACTCCCAACAATCAGCCACTGCCGTGGCTCCCTGTCATTCAACCGCATGAATAAATAAATGAACTCCTATAGCTTTTCTGCAGTAAGCAGAATATTAGCAGTGGCTCTCGAGACGACCTTTACCGAAGGAAGCAGCGTTTATGCGGGAGAAATTTATCTAAAAATAAATGATTCTCATTCATGTATACGTAGAAATACCAAGGGCAAGATATGACTTTCTATAATGTGAAATGACTCATTTTCCCCCTGAAGTTTTGGTGAGTGTTGAAGATACTGCTCAGAGTGAATCACTCCAAATGGCCACTGGGTGATTGGCTGAGTTCGAGCTAATCCCGGGGAGGAGAGCTGACGCAAGGGCCGAGGGCCTGGGACTTGGAATGCACCGGCTATTTGCAGGACAAGGATGGCAGACATCAGCACTCAGTTGTCACCAGCAAATCTCAGATCGCTTTGACAGGTGGCAGATTGCGAGACGTGAATGGCTACAGCTTCCAGGGCAACACTTCTGCTCGTGGAAAGCGGGGATGAGGCCAAGGGAACAGCCCCTATTTCACCTTTGTGTGTATAAACATGTGTTCACCCTCTTGCATAAATAGCTGTAAAAAAAGAGAGCACCTCTTTTATCGATCGGTCAACTAACTTGAACCCTCGTTTATACTTGCTAGCTCATCCCCTAAGTTCGAGCTTTCTGGAAGTGTGGCTGAATTTCCAGTACCCAGAACAATCCCAAAAACTTTCTGGGGAATTATCTTCAAACTTTGGCAGCATGAGAGAATTCAGCAGTTCTGCAGATATTCGCGGGGCTGTGTGGAGCTCCCACTCACTGTGCTCAAGCCACTCCTGGAACAAGAGACCAAAATCAGTGACCACGGTATGATGCCTAAAGGATATTTTTTCTCTGTTACCTCATTGAGTTCCATCCTCTGTGTCATCCCCAGGTGCCCAGGTCAGCCTGGATGCTGATCAGCACCCCAGAGAATGGCACAGGCCCCAGGGAGGAGAGGCTTTCCCTCTCTTCATGCATGCAGACAGTCTGGATAGCGTATTACTTGTGGCAGCACCAGGGGAAGAGCTTGCTTCTCTCTTCCCAGCGGCACGAATGGAAATCGAGGGCGGCAGGAGCGAGCAGGCACGGCTGCAGTGTGCTAAGCAGGCACACAGCAAATTCCTGACTCACTCAGGAGTGCCTCCCCCGGGGCGCAGGCATCGCGCACACAAATATCAGCTTCCCACTGGAGACGTGTCCCGAGGAGGGAGGTGAAAGAGAAGCAAGCCACGGCTTTAGGGATTATCTCCCAGCTTTCTGCAGTCTCCCTTTAAACGGTGATGAGAGCAGCCTGGTTGCTGGGGAGGGAAGGATCCCCGGAAAGCTCTGGCTTCCAGGGGAACCCAGCAGCCTCCACAAGAAATATAACTGTGCCTGTGGATAGCACATCCGAGCCATGCAACATCACACATGTTAGAACGGGCTGAAACAGCAATGTATGGGTGCCTTGGAAATGGCTGCACATGGAAACTAGTGCTTTAGGATCCTCTATGGACAATTCCCATCCCAACCCATCCTGTGAGGGTTCCTTACACGCCATGAACTCCATAGTTGAGCCTGAGTCCCACACCTTGCTAAGGGACTGGCTGTCTCCCATTTCCCACTCCTGGAGAGTGCAGTCAACACAGCTTGCCCCGTATTTCATAGGGAACTTTGTGGAAACTGGTTATGCCGGGCTAACAGTTTTGTTGGGGGCTATAAGACAAAATGAAAATCAAACCAAACCAATTTGAGGAAAACTTGTTACGGAGAAGGGTTTCCTCAGATGACAGAGCAGTCAAGCAAAATGTCTTTCACACAACAGAGAAACCTCTTTTGACTAACACAGTCTGCCAGAAAGGATGAAATCCTGGAAAGATTTTGAAAATGAGTGGGAAATGTGGGTATTTCCGGGACAGACACAGAGATTTTGTGTGACTTTAGTACAACCAAAGTGGTCTAACTCCCTCTTTGAACTCTAGCTTCTCCCTCCCTCCAGAGGCAGAGCTGACAGGAACACCTGCAGTTCCTCCCACTCCTCAGGGCATCAGCAAGCCAAACACACCGGACAAGCAGGGATTTTAAGCAGATGAATTATTTGCTAGAAACATTCATTTCCACTTCGCTAATTATCCTCAGACCTACTTGGACGACTATAAATTTGTCCATGATTATGAAACAAGAGAGGGATGCAGCTGCAGTTCATCCTGTATGCAAACCCTTTGCACAGCCAGGATGGAGTCAGCCCTTGTCCCAGTGCAAGGGCTGTGCAGCTGCACAGCCACAGCCAGCTGCTGCTGGGGCAGGGAAGAGGGTCAGGATGTCTTAGCCAGCCTCACACAGCAGTCAAACAGAAGTGCAAGCCACTCATTTTTTTGCTGCCATGAAGTTATTCCCTTGCACTTCCCAGTCTCGTGGCACCTGATGGTCAAAGCTGCAAAGAAATGTCAAACTAACCATAGGAACCCTCCCAAATATTGATATATTTTCATTTTACCTTCTTGAGGACAGCCTCAAAAAACCCATACAGACTCCTCAAGTAAGTGGAGTCCTCAATAGCTGGTAACTGACGTGGTTTCCCGTGAAATTAAGGTTTCTGGGTCCTTCTGGGACAAATTTAAACCATTCTGCTCTTACAGTGATGCAGCTTACCTAGAGGGAAAGATACCTTATAAAAAACTAGATGAGCTGGCTTCAAATCCCACTGCACCCCAGCTCTCTGCAATTTCAGAAAAACTGGGTAAGTGTTAACTACAGTTTGCATTTTCCACCAGAGGACATTCAAAGGACGATTATATCAGTGACTGAGAAGAGCTCATAAATTCACAGGTGAGATCTACAACCATTTGTAGGTGAGGCAGGAGACTCAAACATAACACTCATATTTAACACAATCACATTTCCTTTCATATAACAGGTCAGTTGAACCCTGAAGAACAGATTCTTGCATGAAGAATTTCGTTAAGTACATCCCATTTTCAGTGGCTGAGATTCTCCTTCGGAGAATAATTAAGTATGCAATATATGGTCTAAAACAGCCAGGAAAGAGATTGAAAATATAGAAAATTGAAAGGAAATTATTTCAAACTGGAGTGCTCTGGAAACTAAGTTATAAATGCTTTTGAGAACCTGCATTTATTACTTGCAATAAATAACTTTTCTTCCAAACACGCCTTTGTGCGAGAGATTAGCAGTGCAAGTGGAGCATATTTCTGCTGTGCAGAAGTTACTTATTTTAGAATAATGGACGTCACAAATTGGCCCTGCATAGCAACACTCATTGGAAAAAGATCACAGCTCCACTTAACACAAAAGTGCAATCTTGAAGCCCATTGAAACTGAAGTCTCTTCACAGGGCAAACACTGAAGTAGCTCCTCATTTGCGTAAAGCCGGACAATTGTTCCACTTCCATACACAAAAAAAATTGCTTAGATATCTGCTATGCATGGGGAAAGGCTCATTAATCACATTACAGCAAGTGAACATCCCAAGGTTAAATCCCACTGCTGTGGAGCTCTTCAGTGGTTTATAAAAGTCATCTAAATGGGATTTATATCCGCAAATCTTCACGGTGCGGTGAAGGTTTGGAGCTTACCTTTAAACTCGAGGCACTTTTTTTTTTTCCCCTGCAAGAAAAGCACAGCTCTGAAAAACAAATTTAGATACATAAGGTTTAATTCTCCAGTACATTAAGCCTGTTTCACAGCTGTGTCACTGCAGTGAAAATCAGTGGAGTAGCACTGGTGAAAAAAACCCAACGTAATGATGATGAGAACTAGCCCAGACTCTTTTAAAGGCTGTTCATGCAGCCATTCCCTCGGGTTTTCTTCAAGTCCCTTTGGATAGCTGCTCTGTGGCAGGAGGATGTAGGGAAAAAGGACTGTGAGACGGCAAACCTTTCCACCCTTGTTCGCTTGCTTTATGGCATTCCTCTCTTGCTGCCTCTGCATCATAACTCTGCTTTCCTTCAAGGAAAAGAAAACAATGAGACCGAGATTTATCCTTGCTAAGCGAGCTGCCTTTCCTTGCAGGGTTTTTTTTTTTTCCGTGAGAAGCAATTACACCTGAATTTGTTCCAGTGCTGCTGACAGCCCAGGAGGACGGCTGGGAGCACGGGCTGGGAGCCAGAGTGGCTCTAATGGGACCAAGGGGACAGTGCTGATTTACATCCACAGAGGATCTGTCTCGGGAGCTTTGCTATCGGGCATGTGGTTTCACTTCTGGAGTCTCCACTGGCAGACACTTCAAGTTTCCCCTCAGAAATCAAAGCTGCTCAAAATATCACAGACCACTTCAAAGTCACCTTGAAATCGCCTGAGAATAAAAAGGGGCAGCTCCTCTGCTTGTCACCAGTCACATGTGTCCCTGCCAGGGCCCAGTGCTTCCCACCCAGACCACACCAGCTCTCACCCACACTCCCCCAGGATGTCCTCTGTGGGGCCGGATCCATCCTGTCCCAGATAGAGACAGCTGATAAGGCACATGTGCTGGGCTTTCTCCTCATTCACCACACCAAAAGCTGTTCTTTTGTGGTTGGGACTCAGACGCAAGGAGTCTGAGTTGCTGTTTAAATTCGCCACGGGCTCCCTGCATGAGCTTAGGGAAGACAGTTGAGCCTTCTGGCTCTCAATTTCCTGTTGCCAGTGCTGACACCACAATTTGTCATCTCATTCACCCTCTCTCCAGCGCATCCACTTTTGGGGACACAGGGATTTTTACACAGCCTCCCTGGCAGGAACTAACCCATCCCAATTCCCTGTGTGAAACTCCATCAGAGCTTTAAAAGCAAAGGTGGGTTGCCCCCCTGTGCCTACATTTGGTTTTCCAGCGTTTGAGTATAATGAGGCCAAGTGGCAGGAGAGCCAAGTTTTGGGCTCTGGAGGAGGCTGGCACAAGACAGCTGGAAGCAAGGAATTGTCTGAGTCAGAGGAGCACCTGAGTGGAAGAAGCTGTGTATGAGCACAAACCTGCCTAAAAGAGTGGGGGCCACTCCTGCAGCCACGGCCCCGGCGAGCTGAGAAGGGAAAGGAGATGGGATGACTGTGCAAAATCCTGGGGTAGAGTCAGGAGCCCTGTAGGGACAGAGCAGTGCAAACACCAGCTTGAATTTTTCACACCTCTCTGACTGAGCCCAGAAATGTTATTCCTCTGAAGCACTCCGTGTCACACGGCCGCACTGCTCGTTCGCCCGGGACGGAGCGCTCCGAGCCCAGATCTGCCACCCCCCCGACCCACGGCCCCACAGCTGAGGCTGTGCCCACGCTGGACAGCCCTGGGAAGGGGTCCCTGCACCGAGGGAGGCTCTCTGATCACTGCTGCAGCTGGGATGGGTGTGTGGCTGGCACAGCTCAGTCACCCTCGGTTGGATTAACAACCTCTGCAAAGGCCACTTTGCAGCTGTCATGTCACCCGTCCCAGTCCTGGGTCACACTCTTAATTTTAGCAGCCCCACATACCTTTGGGGCTACTTGCAAGGTTAGAAACGGGGGGGTTTCCAAGTGAAAACTGTGGGTAGCCAGGCCCACCCTGAGTTTCTTCATTCCAGAGGTGACACAGCTATAACTGGGCGCTGGCAGCTGGAAGACACAGAGAGCTCCACAAGGCAGTTAGGAAACACATGCCTGGGGTTTCTGATTTGGTTTCCCTTTGTCTGGAGGTAAAAGCGAAGTGTCAGGGCTCCCAGGAAAATGACAAAGCACAAAGATGAACTGCAGGGATTCAGCCAGTGACAAGGTAATGAATGAGGCAGGGAGGAAACTCTGCCTGGAGGACTCTTCTGCTCATCTGCAGCTGGATGAATTATGCCTCCCAATAACCCACCCAGGCTGTCCACTGGCAACAGGGTGGGCTTGAGATTTCCTGCAGAGTCCAACGAAGTACAAGACTCAGCTCTAGTCTGTGGGAACATGGGTAAAAAGGAACGAGGTGAATAAATTACACATCAGGAATAAAACGAGGGAAAAAGTTAGATTTGTCAGCAGTGTGGCCAGAGGGAAACACAGGTAAGCACAGTTTAGCCATTTCTAATGCAGACACTTCCTTCCCTGGTGTATGAGGAAGCAGCCAGACAAGTGAGTTTACCCAGCTCCTTCCGTACCAGCTCCCACCAAGCTACATTTTATTATATTTAGTTGAGCAGCCAGCTCCAGCACTGACCTTTAAAGCACCATACAATCCTTTCTAACCACTCTGTAAACAAAAGAGCCTTCTATCCTAAGGACAGGCAGCTGGAGACACCCAGGCCATGTCCACAACAGTGTATCAGATGTGCCCAGGTCTGTCCTCTGGCACCAAGGCCAGCCAGCATGGGATGCTCCACTTCCAGTCTATTGAGCTTTCTTGTCTGCCAGAACAGGGCAGTTTCATCTCAAATGTCTACCAAGAATGGTCTCCAGGCCCTGCTGGCTTCCAAGCCATGCCTGGGAAACATCTGAAGGACCACAGATGTGCTTTGGACAGCAGAGATGACTCAGCCTTAGTGTCTGGGAATGTGCCCTGGCATCATTTAATTAAGTAGCAGGGAAGTAGCTTGAGGTGCTGAAGTACTGCAGCTCCAGCCAAAGCCAGGGGACAGTTTCAGGCAGCCCCTGGCAGCCAGCCCTTCAGTGGCTGGAGCATCCCAGCATGGAGAACAAAGCAGTTTTCTAAAGATGTGGCAGCATCACTGCCCCAGAGCATGTCTTGTGCATCATTCTCGTGCTAGAGAATGATGTGGGAGTGAAACACCCTTTCCCACAGCCCCACCGCCCCCTGGTTCCCACACAGAGGGCACAAGCTGGGCTAGACCCCTGTCCCAGCCTGTGGAAAATGCAGATGCGGCTGCAGCGATCCAGAACAACTGGGAGTCATCCTTCTGAGAACTCTACCTCTCCTCATGCTCTCTGAAGAGCCTCTCAGGCAACCCTGCCTCTTGCCCCAACTTTCTGGCAAGTCATCTGTGGCTGGGTCATGGAATCAGCCCTGATCTTAACTGCAGAGACGACAGCATGTCACTAATTAATGACAGCCATGTCAGCCTCCCAGCAGGGAGCTGCACACATGCCAGGCATTTTTAACATCGCTCAGTAAACAGTGGTGACGAAACATGATAAAAAATGCCAAATGTTTAGCACTGATACGATGCCCAGACAGGTTTGAGTGCCTTTGGCAGACAAGGGAGAGGGTGAGCTCCTTTTCTCTGCCATCACAATAACCCAGCGGCCTCACTAGAATCGTATCTGCAAGATCTCAGGACTAAGCAGGATGTCCTGTTCATAAATCAAGTCCCAGCAGACCTCTCCCTCGACAGGCTTTTCCCTTCCTGGACTGGACTTTCTGGAAACTTAACATTTAAGATTCTAATCCTGCAAACATTTGTACGCACGTTTTCCTACCTAGAGGCCCCGTTACTGAAGTCAGATCTATGCACAAATGTTGACCAGGAACAGATTTTGTAACGTTTCTTCTCAGCACGTTACCTATTTCTAAACAAGTATCTGTATTTTTCCACATGACCTCATAACTCTGGGGCAAAAAGAGAACTGTCTACGCCCACTGAGTGACTTTATAATCAGTTGTCCCAGCTGCCTTGCCCTGCACCAGATTTGGGATGTGCCCTGTGGACTACCTCAGATATAGCTCAAGTCGGTTGCACTTCCCTCCCTATTATTTAAGCAATAATAGCTGATGGGGAGGGTATTTCCTGAGAGTCATCTGGAGAAAATGAGGGCTCTGCCTCAGCCCCATAATTCAGCGAGGAATGTTCTGCCAGGATGTCAGTCCCACCCTGTCCCCCCACGCTGGGCCCACCGCTGCCTCAGCAAGTGGCTGCTGGGTTTGGGGTGTTCAGGTGCAACAAATACGTCAGACCTACATTTGTGTCTTCCTCAGCGAGCTACTTCTCAGGTTTCCAGAGTGTTTGGGGGTTTTGGAGACACAGAAAGCTGCTCCACTTCCAGAGGGAAATTTTGCCCCCAAGGGTCAATGAATCCTGGGATGTCAGGCTGCAGAAGGGGAGATGCATGCAGTGTACAATAGACAAGATGCACAGTCCATGCAGGATTGCTCTCACGTGCCATGTATTGATTGCTGTGCTCTCCACAGGACACAGAGGAAGCTCTGTGAGCAGTGGGGGCTGCACTCAGCCCTTGAAAAACCTCTGTGTTATACAGGAACAAATTTACCAATCCAACTACACACTCAGAGCCATGTTCTGAGCCATAAACTGCCATCCATAAGCTGGAGTTCTGGCTACACTGAATTCCCAGAAAGCTGCACAGCAATCAGAGCTCACAGAGGAATCTGTGCAATTATTTTATACCAGCGTTTCTTTGACTGATGTGTTGTTCTTCGCTTTTCACAGAACCTTTTCTTGCTTGAAATAGTTACAATAGCTGGATTTATTCTTCTCAGCAGTTTTATATAAATAAACATCTGTGCACATGCCTATACATATGTAGGTATGTAATTTTTATTTTCTTTTCTCTTAAGAGAGAAATTAAATTTCTAAAAAGCCACAGGGATTTAAAAAACCTTGGATTCGAATCTGGAAAAACAGCACTAGAGGATAAGCTGGGGAGAGTTTTGTTAGCTTCATTCACGTGAACTGTGAGAAAGAGAAAATATTTTTTTCAGATCTGTACCTGCATGACTACAAATGATGCAGCACAGCTCTGGCAGCCTGCAGAACTCACTGCCACGGGACAGCAACCTGTTCTCAGGCTGGGTAGGATGGATGTATTTGTTGTCTTGCAGAGCATTTGGAGCTATGGGATACCCTCTAAAATCCCTGCTTGCTGCTGCAAATTAGAACAGTTCTAACTTCAGCAGAGAGCTGTTGCCATCAGCAGAGGTTTCAGCTGTAAAGGTTCCTGTGGACACAGGGACACCAGGACTAACAGGCCATGGTTTCACACCACCAGGCCATCAACAGCAATTCTGGCTCAGACAATTAACACTGCTCTCCCTTCTTGTCCCCTGTGCCATCCCCTCACTCCACCAAGCACCGCTGTCTGTGGGGTCGCATTTTGAACTGCCCTAGGGAATGGATCCCGCAGAAAAGCAATTAGGAAAATTGCACTGAAGACCCATAGCAAAGAATCCCTGGGTTTTGACCCAGCTCAGGTGTCTTGACAGCACTGGCCAAAAGCAGGGGGGCAGCACAGGAGGGGGCAGGTGAGCCCCAGTGGGAGGCAGGGGTGAGAAGCCAAGGGCATCCACCACCGGCTCCTTGCAGGGAGATGCCACAGGGCAAAAAGCACAGCCTGGCTGAGCTCCCCTGGCTCGCCATGAACAGGGCAGCTGTGTGTGATGCCTCTCCTGACTGCTCTTCTAGCCTAAAAACATCCGTGTCTCAGGGATTTTCAGCTGCATTGCCCATAACCCTTCTGGTGATGCTCTGTGGATTTCCCTCCACAAGCTTGTCTAAGCTCCTCCTGGATCCACACAAACTTCCTCAGCGTGTACAACACCTCCATAAGGGAGGGAGCTGCTCCAGCACCAAGTTGTGGGATGGGACCACCCAGTGGAGTGGCAGAGGAGGGCCCAGACAGGGAACAGAAACTCCTGTGCCTTCTGGCAGGACTCCACAAGGCCCTGCTGAGGGCAGTGTGACACAGACCATGGGTCAGCTGGCCCCTCGCACTGGGCATGATGGTGGGGGTTGTTATGGGGCAGGAGAGACACCGCAGCTCCTTCTCCTGCCAGAGCATGAGGCAGTGGCCAAGGAATGTCTGTTGGAAGCCAAGGGGCCAGCTCATGCTCCACAGCAAACAACAGGGCTCAGGAACAAGTGTCCTATCCCCCTCCTCCTCCTCCTAGGACAAGTACCTAGTCCCCAGACTATCAGCACTTCCCCTGAGAGCCTCTGCTGGTGTTCCCCGCTGGACACAGGAGTCTGGCCTATGGGTTTGTGATTCCACCTGATACAGCCGTGCCTGTCTGCACAGTCCCACCACAAGGAACCAACCTGCCTGTGGAAGAACAGCTCTTGCTGCTGCCTCAGTGCTGATGGATTGCACATTTTGGGTGGGAATGTCTGGGTCGCTGCTGAAGTGAGTTCTGGCAGTGTCAGGTCGCTGAGCTTCCAGAAGCTGAACACTTGAACAGCCAATCCTGGCATTTCACATTTCCACTGGACAGAACTTTCAGCCTTTTGCAGAAGCTGAATTTTCAAAGAGACCGAATCCCTTACCATGACGAAACCGACAGCCTTTCTATACTCACTTCAGTTTGTGTCTCTTTATTTGAAATTGCATCTACACTCTAGAGTGGCTGAAACTCTGGATGTACAAATCAATTGAAACTGAGTCACTGGGCTTGATAAAAGCAAACAGACGTCATCATAACGGGAGTGAAGCCCTGCTTCAAGCCCCAACCACCCTGCTGAGTTACAAGATTAATTAGAGGAATGTATGAAACTGAAATGAATAAAGCAACCATTAAACACATTGCTAATATTTAAAGAAACTTGGCCAAAAAAAGAAAGACTAGTGAGTGGACTAATGTTTACATTGTAAAATGTAAATTTACAGTGTTAACTTTCTCCAGAATGAACAAACAAATATTTTAAGCAGGCAAGAAAAAATGCACATACTTTCAGCAAACATTGACATCTTCTTACACTGGGGAAATTCTTGTCATGCTTAACCCAAGTGTGACACAATGCCTTGTAATAATTATCTATTATTGAAGCTTATCAGGACTTGCTGATAACCTGGTGTTCCTGTAGCTCATAAAGCAGGGCATATTTCACCCCATTTATCTTGGACACCACTGTATTTAATCCTCAGGAGGCCCAAGTGCTCAGTATAAACCAAGGAACACTTGGGTGCTTTGAATGACTCACTTGGGGCTACAGTCAGTCTTTGTAGAGCTGACAAATCTATCAACTCAGATGGCCAAAGCAGGGCAGGGTGAGTATGTACTAAACATCCATCTCAGGAGCTGAGGGTTTGGTCCCCCACTTCCAGTCTCACCAACAGGAAAGCCACTCTAAGTGACTCTCCACAAATACTCCCAAAATTACACAGAAAAGAAGTCAGGGTTTCTTTTAAATCTGTGAATCTGTGATGTCTCACAGGCAGAAGCTCCAGTACTGCTGGAAAGAGGATCCTGAGCTGAGAATGAGAGAGAGGAAGGGTAGATGGTGACAGAGGGGACAAAGCCTCTTATCCAGGGAATTGTTACACAATACAGAAAGTATAGTTATTGATGGTACAGGCCTGATTCAGTTGATAAAAGTTTCACCTGTTTCTGCCTTTTTTTTTTTTTTTTGTTCAGAGAGCATTTACATCAGGTTACATCAACGGGCCTGTCTTTTATACTGACATGGAGAAGGGATAACACTTCCCACTCACCACAGTTCCTTTTATTGGGAGTAGCAGTTAGAAAGTACTATTGATCCTCTGAGCAAAAAATCCTCTGTTATAAAATCTCAGCAGCAGAACCTGAAGGTCTTTAGTTATGCCTTGGGCACTGGTCTGTAGTCCAGAAATTTAAGGATATTGTTGAACAAGTCAAACAACAGATGCATGGGGAACAATGAGGAGATAGGGAAGAGAGTAGTGAATATAAACAGCCATGTTATACCCTTCTCACTTTCAACAGATCCACATTTTCAAGCCACAGAGTGTAATTTTCATGCTGTCTCCAGACATAAGGATAACTGCTTTTCAGGAGCTACTTTGTGTGTTAAACAAATATGACATTTACAGATTGTTTTCTCTCACTACTTATTTGTTATGTCCTGAGCTAATGACCTTAAAAATCGCTCTCTCTGATGGCGTTAGCGTGAGACGATTTCCAAAAAGCATGAAATTGCAATAAACTGCCACGTTTGCACAGGTGCACTGGAGATTAAGAGATCAGCCACAGAGCCATTAAGATCTATGGCAAAATGCCCAATGGGACCAAGATCAAACCTTCAGAGTGTTTTTAAAAATGTCATCATTAGGAGGGAGATGCCTTCCCACGAGCTCCACATAATGCTGGATTTTAACCATACCCTTCTGCAGTGCTCCTCGGAGATGGCAGCTGCTGGAATTTCCTATTCATCTCTAAATAGATGAAGCAAATATTAATTCTGCTGGAGCAAGGATCAGTGGCACATCCTCACTGAGATACGCTACAGAAGCCTTCAAATTCTTCCTCACCTGCGGGGAGAGGGCTCCTTAGAGGTGCAAGAAGCCCATTTGCACTCGTTGCACAGGATCATATTTTTACCTACTATGTAAAACTCTAAGGAGCCAGGTCTCGGGAAGAATCTGACCATCAAAAGGTGGATTTCTCATCAGTAACTGTCTTCCCTGCAGTCACACAAGTTTCAATTACCTCATTACCTTTCCACCTAGAAGGACTCTGGCCCAGGGAACTTCCACCAGCTTGTGTGGCAATGGAGATGCCCTGAGCTGCTGGTCTGCACAGAGAAGGTGTGGAAAGAAATCAGTGTTTAAAACCTCCCATTGCTTTCCCTGATATTTTCCTGGAAGGAGAGGCAAGTTTCCTTTCAGCTTCCTGGGAGTGACCTCCAGAGCATCCTCCTCTTGGCCCCAAGAGCCAAGAGATCCTGTCCAGGGTGCACGGGCAAATGCAGAACCCTTGGCACAGCAGGAACTCGGGCAGAGATTTGCTCTGCAGTGCTCACACACAAGGTTGGCTCTGCCTACACGACAGGTAAGGAGCAGAGCATTTGTACCGGCTTGGGAATGCCTTTCACTGCTGCTCATCTGGAAAATGGCATCATCGACGCTGAGGTTACATTTTGCTTCAGTTCTCTGCTGGCAAACTCCCATTTCTGTCCCTTTGTGCCGCTGGCTTTGCTCTGTATCAGAAGTCTTACCCCGCAAAGGAGAACAAAGAGAGAAAGAACAGAACCTAATCCAACTTTCTTTTCCCAAATTTTCCACATTGCTTTTCTCCAGAGAAAACCCGGGATGTTCGCTGAAACCCATACCCTGTGTCACGCTGTTGAGCACATACTTTCAGCTGGTTCTTCAAATATTTTTGTAAGATAGAGGAGTCAAGCAGGAGCTGGGAAATGACCAGATCTGAGGGCACACATGCTCAGCAAGCTGAGTCACCCCCGAACCCAGCCAGCTGCCGGCACACAGCTCCCCTGCTGCTCAGCTGCAAATTAGTTCTGGCTTTGGGCAGAAATTCTGTTGAACGGGACATAATAGGTGCTGCTTCTGTAGCATTTCATTGTTGACATTGTCCTGGCCCCCTGTGCCGTGGCACAGGCACCTGAAGCCCTGCAGGTGATAGCTGGCAGGGCACGATGCTGAAGGGGCTTTCTGCAAGCCCATCACACCACTTCAGATCAGACCAGCATCAGGTGCTGCTGACAAGAGACAGATCTAGCCCAGCCAACAGAGCAGTTCTCAGCCTTTCCCAATACAAAGGCCCATACACACTTTCTAGTGCTTAATGGCCAGGGGAGGAAAGAGCAGAACAGAGGAAGGTGCCTGTCTTTATGGAAAAAAGTAAAAAGGGCAAGAAATGCAAAAAGATTCCCATCATCAGACAACTAAGAGACCTTCCTCCCTGTTTCTGTTGTTGCATCCTTGGCCTTGGCTGCTATTCTGAATTCAAGGCCAGTGAGATTTTCAAGGTAAAAAAAAAACAAAGCATCCCCTGCAGGGCAGAGGAAGGAAGGGAACCACAGCGAGCCCTGAGGAGAGGGTCTGGATAAACAGAAGCTCACAGCACTCACCTGTCTGCCTTCCTCTCTGCAGGCTGTGGCCATGGGCAAACAGAAGGCACCCTGCCACAGCTGGGCAGCCCCTGGTGCCCCAGCCCTGTTGCTCAAGACACGCCAGGTAACTTTAGGCAGCACTCAGGTCACTGTTGCTGCTGTTTTCCCTTCTCTGTCCCCTGCTGCAATCCCTGCTCATTGTGCTGGTGTAGAGAAGCTGAATTATCAGCCTGGTTTGTTAAGACAGGCTTTGCAGCCCCTCAGGGGCAGCATCACTGCAGCTTCCCTGCCGCCCGCTGGTCAGACACACCACACAAAGGTACCAGCAGCTCAGCAGGATGAGGAGGTTACTTATTGAAGGAAGGAAGGAATGTTTTGAGACCTGACAGGCAGATGAGGGCTGCAGGGGCAGCACTAACACAGGCTGTGCCTGCTTGAAAGCCTGGGAGATGTGCTGATCCACAGGCAGAACAATGCTGTAGACTGAAGCAGCCTCTCCAGGCTCCTGTTAGCAGCAGGAACAGAACACGGGACATTTTCCAGTTTCTAAGACACACTCCAAATCTTAGGTTGCCTGCTCCTTGACCATATGTTCTTTTTTCCAAGGAAGCTTTCTTCACAAACGAACAGATTCAGTATTCCAAAAGCATCCTGCCATGACCCCCCCCCAGGGGAGAGAAGCTCTGCCTGTGCTGTGGAATGAACAAATGCACACAGAGGCCTCCTCAAAGCCTGGCCCACAGGCAGTGCAGCCACTGACAGTGGCTTCTGCTCCTGGGAGAGCTCCCCAGGGAACAGACCTACCTCTCTGCCCTGTCCCGAAGGACCAGCTTTCCTTGGCTAACTGCTTATCCCTCCCCCACCCTTATTTCCTTTCTCACTTCCTCCGTAAACAGAATCTCCCTCTTCCTACGTCACTGTGCCTAAGGGCTCAATCCTTGGAAGCAAGTTTCTTTTTTCTCTTTCCTCCTAGTTCCAGAATGGCCTTTGTCCTTTTGTGTTCCCTCAAGATATCTGGTAGGGATTGTGCCGTTCTCATTTAGGATTTTAGCATCTTATTTAGGATCTTGGGATTGTCATTTAGGATCTTAGCAGTCTCCTGTTTGGAGGAGCAGAGGAGCACAGGGCTGGAGTACTTCTCCCTCCCATAATCTATGGTGCTGAGAGCAGGAACACTCTGGGCAATGGGGGAGTTGTTCCTTTTGGAACCCACATTAAGCTTGCACAGCATGAGCCCAACACTGCTCACACAAATCCAGGCTGCTCTGAGCAAGCTGGGCTGCAGAGAGGCAGGAGCAGCAAGGCCAGGGCCTTCTTTTCCATGGAGTTCTCTGTAACCTGGCAGGAGCAACATCTCCCGGGCTGGAAAGGACTTGCAGGACTTTGCGAAGATGGGTCCTCTGAGCAGCTTGCAGGGCTCTCACTCATTGCCACAGGAGGGCTATCAGGACAGCAGAGGCCATGCCACAGCTACACAACCAACTGGGAGCCGGAGCCTGGGTATCCTCAGCACCTCAGGCTGCCTCTTCTTCCCTCAGCCACTCATTACTTGGACTGCAGAATTATCCTCCTTGTGCCTGCCAGACACTTCACTTGCAAAGACTTTTGCAATCCAAATAAAAGTGGTCAGACCAAGGCAGAAAGGAGGGGAGTTACATGAAAGGAGAACCAAAGCACGAAGGCGATTTGGAGGACTGAACTCTCCAGCATGCTCCCTCTGAAATCAAGAATGCTCCACAAGAAGCTCAGCCCCTGAGCAAATTTGGTCCACGTGACTTACCTGGGTCCACAGGAGGTCTGTGACTGCACAGGGAACCAAATCCACATTGCCTGAGTCCCAGCTAAGCCCAGCAGCTTATCTCAGGCCCCAGGGCTGCATCTCCTGCCCCAGCAGGAACCATGGAGACAACATCTCCTGGCCACCAGTGGAGCACAAGCAATACAATCTTCTTGTGCCCACAGAAACTGAAATGCAGATCTAAGACACTAAAATTTAATAGCAGCAGGGCACTTCAGTGGAAATGCTTAGTTTGTGTAGTGATGTTTCCCTTTTCTTGTGGCATTATAGCAGTGCCTTGGTAACGTTTTCCTGTCCTTCCCTCTGTGCTCCTCTTGTGACAGCTTTATCAGTGAGAAGGCTGCCAGTGGGCCAACCTCTGCTGTAAACAGCCTGTACAGTAGAAGCTCCCTATCACTACAGAACACTTCATTATAATTAAAAATTGATGGCAGACGCATTTTCTCCCTCTCTCAATCCTGAAAAATGTGCATCATTCCGGGGACAAAAGCTTGTGGGACACCAAACGCTGTCCATTAGAGGCTCCGTGCGTCGCCCTGTGGCAGCTCCCACGTCAGTGTCACTGCGCTCTCAAGCTTGTAATCTGCCCTTGAAACCTCCCCTCTCCCTCAGCCACTGACAGCAGCACTATTGTTTTTAGCAGCTCAGCTTTCCAGCTGACTTTAGGATCCCCTGAGGCCATCCCTTTTTTTTCTGACCGTGCTCCAGATTGCCATCAGTGCTCGGACTCCAGCACCGTTTGGTCCCTTGCCATTTACAGCCAAGAGGGCACCTCCTTTCCCTTGGCATCCTTTTCCTGGATCTGTCTGCTGCTGGATGAGCTGCCTGGGCACTGGAGACACTGGCTGTGCCTCACAAGCACACTCTGAAGGTTTCCAGGGCAGTGTTACACGCTGTCAGCATTGTTAGAGCTGAGCGGGGCTGCACAGGAGCATTGCCGGAGAGGCTTCCTGGAGGGGCTTCCTTGCTGGAATGTGGGTGACTCACGGCACTCAGCTGCTCTTGTCTCAAGGAGATCACGCTCCTGCTGCACCGCGGTAGTGATGATGTTCCTGAAAATCCCTAGGAAAAAACAGTGACCGGGCTGTAAAGAAGAGAGAGGATGTTTGGGAAGAGCAGTCGCTGTGGGTAGCTCCTTGCTGCTGAGCAATTTCCGAGTGCCTGGAGAGCTCCGTGTCCCTTTGCGTCAGCCCCGGGATGAAGCGTCCACTGCATTTCCGAAATGCAGCTGCCCCTAGCCAGGCTTTAGGATGCAGAATACAGTGACAAGAGCACGTGTGTTTCTGTGTGTGCCTGCGGGGGAGGTTGCCAGCACCATGGAGAGTCTGCACATGCAAAGCAGAGGTAACCACCTGCCCACCAGTGTTGTGACTTTGGGCCCATTATGCATTACACAACCCACAGAAATCCCATTTTCCCTGTGAGCAGCTCTGCCCACACACTTCCAGGGACAGCAAGGGCTGCCAGGGAACCCACAGAGAGGCCAGCAGGACAGCCTTTGGTCACCAGCACTTGGGTTTACAGTGGCTGGGTGCCCTTTAGGTTGGCCACCCTGTCCTTTGCCTCAGGTTTGTTCCTTGGAAAAGGCATCCCACAAAATGCCAGCAGCACTTCCTGGCACAGGCAAGGCCCTGGTGCTTTCAGTCACCTCTCCAAAGTCAGGCAGCTCAGGACACCCATTCAGGACCGCATATCCCAGTGCCCCCAGCCTGAGCACAAAACATGCTGCCCCACTGCTGGGAGAAGAGCCTGGAGCACTGCTCAAATCCTGGGCGTGTCTGCCCCAGCCTGCTCAGCCCTGCCTCCAGCAGCATCCTCAGAAACTTCACTTCCTCTTAGCGATGACTCCCAGCACACTCTGAGGCAGCAGGGCCCAGCCGGAGAAGGGAGAAGCTGGAGAGGAACTCTTCATCAGGAACTGCAGTGATAGGACAAGGGGGAATGGGTACAAATTGGAAGACGGGACATTTAGGTGAGATATAAGGAAGAAATTCTTTACCGTGAGGTTGGGGAAGCCCCATCCCTGGCAGTGTTCAAAGCCAGGCTGGATAAGGCCTTGAGCAATCTGGTCTAGTGGAAGGTATCCCTGCCCATGGCAGGGGGTTGGAACTAAATGATCTTTAATGTCCCTTCCAACCCAAGCCATTTGGGATTCTATGAAACTGATTCTGGACACCACAGATCCTGCTCAGGAGGAAGGTGTGCAGATCCAAGAACTGGGAGTTCTTTCCTATATTCTCCATTTTCTGTTTTGTGCTAGTACAGGGTGACTGCTGCACTTTATTTGACCCTGGCAGTGATACAGCCACAGAAGCAAGGAGGGATTTATCTCTGCAGAGAGCTTCAAGCCACTCACTCGCTCTCCTAACACCCAGCCCAATCCCCTGCCTCAAATCAAGACTCAAAGTTTTCCTACAAGTTCAACACAAGACTCAGGTGGCTTGAAAGCCACTTAGGCAGCTCAGTCAGAGCCGAGCTTCTCCATCACCCCAGGTCACACCACCCCTTCCCTTCCCCAGCCCTGCCCTCAGTGGTTGCTGCCTCTCCCGACTGCAGCCCCACAGCACAGACAGACACGTGCATTCGGACACACTGAGCACCTGGCACTGCAGGCACACCCACAGTAAAAATTATAGTCCCATAAATGACATGTGCAACTATAATTTGGTCAAAGTCTTGTCAAGGCTTCCGACCGAGCAAGTCACAGGTTGTAAAGGTCACCATAAACCATCAGGGAACTTAAAATCTGCACGACCTCGAGAGTTCTCTGCTGACTTTTTATCAGCTGTAACTTGGAGCTCACGTGCTCCGGCAGCAACCATCAGTTGCAGAAGTTCGTGCACACAAACCAGGGCAATTCCAAACAACACAGACACGGCCAGATGCAGCTGCAAATGAAATGCTGTGAAGAGGAATGAAGGGGCAGCCATGCCTTGCATAGCTCTTAACTTGTAGTACAAGCATTGGGCAGGGATAACAGAGCAAAGAGGTTCTTTATTCCCCAGGAAAACTCCTTTCTCCTCATCTCCAGCATCCTCACAGGAGGCAGTAGAGGAGATGAATCATACAGTATTTGCAAGATTTGTAAAATCTTATCAATTCTGAAGTCCAATTTGTGCTAATCCGCACATATCACAAGTGCAAATGCTAACTCAAAGGAGCAGCTAAATGACTGGTGCAACCAGCTGAAATTGAATCATCTGAAAGTTCACTTGTGGCCACAGGATCCAATCGTCACCATCTCCCGTTCCTCCTTAAGAGGGACTTCCCTCCATTAAACAACCATAACAGGATGATGTGTCTTGAACTCCAGCTCACTGCCTTTCTCATGCGTGCTGGGAATGGGCCAGTGTCCTCAAACAACCAAACACCACCTTCCCTCAGGACCTGGGCAGCTGGTTGCTGTTCCCACCCAAGCTCTCACCGTGCCCTTCAAAGATGCCAGGGCACTGTTGCTCCCATGCCTGTTTCTCAGCTTAGCATGAGTCAAATTTTATTCCCAGTTATATGGGTATAAATCTGGAGTAACTGATAATCTCAAAGCAACACCAAAGTCACGTTTTCTCCTTCACTGAAACTCTGAGACTGTGCAACAGAGGAAATGGCAAAGGCAGAGCAACTCTGGACTTTGAACACAGCTACTGAAACTCGTGCGTTGACAGTGTGAACCCCCTTTACTCCTGCAAGCCAGTAATCCAGCTGATCAATTAAGTAATGCAGTTGATCAATTAAGTACTTCAGTTAATCAATTACTACACAGAAGAATCCTACTTTTCAACAGAATCCAGAAAAAGCAACACTCCAAAGCTGATGTTTTTCACAGCACAGGCTGAACTCTTGATTTTAAACCAGTAAAGCTTCCTAATGGTCCACAGTTTCAGACTGAAGCAAATCTTCACAGCACAGTAAAAGCTGAGATTTACAATGCATGTGTTGATCAGTTTTTAACTGCAGCAGCGCCTTGTTGTGTCCAGCGTGCTACTCATTGTTTGACTTCACACATAAAGCTTTGATACAACTCTGAGTTTTCAGAGTTTCTGTTATTCAGAGGAAAAAAGCAAAATGATGTAACAGCTCATAATGCATCTGCAACTACTAATGTCCACTTTATTTCACTAAAACATTCAAGTAGGAGACACCTTGATGACATTTCAAACCCTGGAATGTTAAGGGGTCAGGCTTATCCCTGGCTTCTATCCACTTTTGCTTCAGCACAGTTTGACTCTGGCAACACTTTTTTTTCCCAAACAGAGTAGTATGAACTTGCTTCCCTGTCATAACAAGTTCCCCTCAAATGCTGTCTTTTCCATAAACCCAAATAAAGAATAAAAACTGTAACATTACTTGTAAACACCTAGAAAAAGTAATCTTAGGGAAAATACACAGATTTTCTCAGAGAACTGTTTGTCACAAGTTCCTCTCTGATGCTTCTGATCCTTTTGCTCTGTATTTTTAAATACAAACTGTATTTCACAGATGAGGTGACTTTTTCTTATTTTTCAGTCTTGCATAATGAAACACTTAGTACAGAAAAGGCTTTCTCAAGGTCGGTGGAGCAGTGATGGTTGGGCTCTGAAGAAACAGTCCTGGCAAGCTACACCTGAAAATAAAGTCATGTGGGAGACATCGAAAGACTTATCCTCAGATCTGAGCAGCTTGCTGGGGAAAATCTGGTGTCTCAAATCACCTATTGCTGACCATGCCAGTGGACACACACTTAAAATGAACAGTCATGACTGCTTTGTGTCCTGATTTCACACGGAAATGAGGTGCAGTTGCACTGCCAGTCCCTCTGATAAGATTGAGTTTGTCAGTGGCCCACCACCAGAGTCTACTGACCTGGCCATAGGCACCAGTGTCACCTTCAGCTTGTGCTGAGGCCACACTGACCCTTGGCAGGACTTGCTTTCACATTGCGCATGGCAGGGAAATTTTCAAGAAATATCCCAAATCCACAGGACATGAGGCTCCATCAGCTCTTCTGTTTGCAGAACTACTTTTTTCTTTTTCTGTTATTTACTGGCTTCCAAAAGTTTTGGAAGACTTTGTGAGCAGATACCAATTAAATGCAAAGTAGATGATGCCCTTCAGTGTTTCTTAAAATTGAACACTTTCATGAGTTGATATTCAAGGAAATTACCAATTATCATTTTGATCCCTTTAGGATTAAACTCTAGGAGGATTAACCAGGATAGCAAGATAAGAAAACAAATCCAAAGAAAGCACACTTGACAGAAGATTTAAGTCCTTCCAAAAATCTGCACTTGCTAAGTTCAATGTAGTGTTGAATGAGACATGGTAGAACCCCATGCAACCCCCCATGTATGTGAGATCTCTATCTTAATCTTCATTTTACAGCCCCAAACCAGACTGCTACCATCTGCAGCATCTGAGCCAAGTAATTTTAAGCTGATTTACTACATTTCTAACTCTGAACATCCATCATTCTGCAAACAGCCTGAAGGGAGATGCCCTATACCTTAACTTACACATTTCACAACGGTCTCCCTCTAAAGCTGTCTGCTAATCACAATATTTAAATCCTATGAAATTTACTTCATGTTTTCTATAATTTGAAGTCCACATTGTATTTTGTTAATACACTGGCTTCCTGGATGAGGTGTAGTAACTTTAGTATGGAGAAAGGTGCTACCACAGCACTGCAGTTCTCATTTGCAGTTCTCTTCAACAGCCTTACCTAACTGGTTCTGTTTCAGGCATCATAGAAATGGATGCTATTTTTTTCTGAAATAAATTCTACCAATACCAAGCACCAAGTGTCTGTATTTACCCCTGAGGTAAGCAAGCTGGACCCAGAAGCTCTAACAAACCCCATGGTTGCAAGAGGATGTGATGCTGCTCACAACAGAGCAGCAGCTTGTTTTAGCCGCTTCAGCACACAACTGGGTACCACGGACAACAGCAATTTATTCCCCTTGTCAGGGCTTTTCTAAAAACAATAGCTCAGTTCCTAGCATGCCTGGCAGCCACAGACTGGGTCGACTTGCAGCTAAGAGTGAATCTGAATATAAATTTTGAAAGCAGAAGCCATTATATGCTACAGAATTCGAGTTTTCTTTTATTAGAATAAACAGAGAGAGGTGAGAAGTAACAACAATAAAACTGGAACTTGGGGTGCATTCTGGCCCACAAGAGTTAGGAAAGGCAACAAAGTTTTCATCACAGTACAGTAATTCTTAAGGACGGACCAAAAGGATTATTTAGCACTGCAATAAACTGTGTATTATCAGTGAATGGGAAGACTGTTTTACTCCATCCAGACAGCAAATACACAACATAACCTGGACCATTTTGGAAACCCATTATCAGTAGATCCTGCTCAAAGGAATTAAGCCTCTCCCATCTTTACCAGACCACCCAAGATTACCTTTGGGCAGCTAAACCCCAAGGCATTTTCCCAAGGACGATTTTAGCTGGGTTACCTAATTCCCGAAAAGGATTCTGTCAGGGCAACTTAGGCAGAGGTTTGTTCAGTCAAGCCCATCTCCAACAACTCTTGCGGCATAAAAATACAGGCAAGACGTCAGCATTCGGTGTCGTGAAGCTCTTCTACGCTTCACACTGCAACATTTTGAGATCCTCGAGCAGCTCCCTGGCGAGCGCCTGCAGCTCGGCGTTGCGGCTGTGGGACAGGGCGACGATGCGCTGCAAGGGCAGAGTCTCGCGCACCTCGGCGCCCGCCCGCGCCAGCACCTCCGGCTCCAGCACCACCGACTGCAGCAGCCGCAGCGCATGGAGGCAAACCTCTGCGTCCGGGTCTGAGAGCGGGGAACAAAAACACCCAGTGCTTGTTAGAAGAGAGGCTGAGAGGGTCCAGCGGGCAGCTGGATAACTGAAGGGTCATAATTCCCATAGATGACCTTTGGTGCCGGCTGGCTGGCTCTAGGCGGTACCCAAAACCAACATTTTTGTCCTCCCTCAGCAGCTTTTGCTCAGCAGAAGAGAGAAACAGGAGCCTTTCTCTTGTTTTTCAGATGTTGAAAATGCTATAAACCAGGGGATTTATCAACTTGGATTTATCCAGTCAGTACCCAGGATGTACTGTTGGATGCGATCCAACTTAAGAGCAGAAAAAGCTATGTTCCGTGATTATTCAGACTTAAAAACCAAACAGACTAACAAATCAAATCTGCAGTAAATCATCAGGCTTTTCTTTAATTTTTCTTTACACGAGCCTTCAGATTTCTTCAAAGCTCAATAAAATATTAATCTTTATAAAACTTTCTAGCAACCATATATGAACCTTCCAAGTGTTTAATTCAGTCTACACAAAATTGAAATGGGTATTGAAGCATTGCTGCTCAGGAATGTGCCAGAGAAACGCAGCGAAGACCTTTGACTGACTTAAGCCAGGAAGACATATAATAACTCCACTGCTAAGAATACAGGATGCATTTTTAATTACTGAAACATTAGGAACATTACATTTTAATAATTCACAACAGTCCATTTGCATTTAGTGGTTTATGGCTTTATCAAAAGCATGTGGTGGAAAGACTTCCCCATTCTGCATATTCCAAAGGAAAACGTCTAATATATTTTTATAGCTGAAGCAGTTATTTGTCCCACGTGCCATGCATTTTTAATGAGGTTTTTCATTAGCATACCTAGTCTTCAGCAAGCTTTTGATAAAGCGTTGTGCAGAAAGGTTGGGAAAATTAATTCAGATCACTTTGCACACAAAATCATCAGAGAGACCAAAATCTCACTGCAGGAGCATAAAACCAGTGCAGTGATGAACCACAGTGCACTGAATTTGGAGGAAGCATTTGGTGGGCTGAGGCAAGTTCTTTCCTTTCCTGGCTTATTTAACACCTAACACTGGTGACCTGAAAAAGGACTGAGGAGAATTATTCATTAAAGCATAAGGGTTGAAAGCACCCGGGGGGCAGAGAACAGGATGTGATGGACAGTGAAGAAGACTATGGATTTAAGCATGAAACTCACTGCTGAGATGGGGATTTTTAAGTTACTCCCAGCAGCACAAGGCTGAAGAACAGTATTAAAGATTGTGACATCCAATCTACACCCAAAAGCCTGGCACTCTCTCTCTCTCTTCCTCCATTTTCCATCACAAATGGAAATAATCAAGTGTCAACCTCTTAAGAAAGGAATTCTACTTTCTCTTGGAAAACCAGCAGAGTGGGGTATAATCTGAGGACACAGGTATTGTCCAAACCCAAAAATATGCATTTTCTCATTTTCTGTGCAATGAGAATCTTAGCTATTGAGCACGCTGGACAATTTTGGACATGGAAAATCAATAAAACCCCAGTGATTAGTGCTGCACACGCATGGCACAGCCACTCCTATTGCTGACACCTGGGCTGAAGGTTACAAGGAGTATCTTTCCATCACCATCTCCAGCAGTACCTCCATGATGAGCAGTCATAACTCATGAGGAAATGCTGCAGCTCAGCCTCACAGACAGCAAGACATTATCTCCAATTTCCTGGGCAGCAACACCTCAGTGAATCCTTTTGAAAAAAGCTGGGTGCAAGTGTTGATTTTCAGATTTATTCTGACCTAATCAAAATATGATTTAAAGCCTTGAATTCGTCCTCCCATTCTTTCCATTTTTGCCTCCATGCCTGCCACATGTTGTGTTTTGTAATGCCTATTTTTTTGCCAGTTACAGTGCTCAACCTCTGCACACATCATCTCCCCCTTTTTCTGTACTTAGTATTATTCTACGTTTATTCATTGGAAATAGCTGCCACAAACTACAGCCCAAATAGGTATGAAGAAAGAAGCTTTGGGGAGTGAAATCTATGTAGTTCATTACAATCTTCCTCTGTGTGACATTATTGCTCCATGAAATAAAGCCACTAATACTTTTAATGGCTTGCAGTACTGCTGGGAAGCTTCATATATGTAAGATGGAAAGAGCTTTGTTATTAAAACTGTTACAGGAATCAATATTATTATTATCTCCAAGTGTTTAAAGGCTGTAGAAAGTAAAGAATTGATCAGGCAGGAAGCCTTAGGAGGGGAGCCAAGAAAATTAGGATCTGTAGGAGATCAGGAAACGATTTCCAGCTTGACGAGGGAGAACGTTTTCCAGTAAGAGCAGAGAGGTTCTAGGAAGAATCTCCAGCAGTAGCCAGGGAAGCTCGATGGCTTGAGTCACTCAAATGAAGAACAGATCAGGCACGCGGGCATCCAGCAAAGGAAGGAAATGATCCTGCACCAGAAGATGACTTAATACACATTTAACCTCAGATTGCCATTGTTTTGAATGTATTCTGAGATGTTCTGAGTTAAATAAATACATACGCCTTAAAATACACTCCCTCAGGATTACATGTGGTTTAGAGACTACTACTTATTGAGGATAATCATGTTTCCTAAGAGGATTTAAGAAGAAATACCATAGAAATCTTTCCTTGTCTCCAATATCATTAGGGACATTTTCTAAAAACTCTGTCTACAAGGCACTCAGAGCAATGTAAGGAATCTTCATTATTCAGCATTATATTTATGTCAATAGCTTCCAGATTTAGTCATTTCTACACTAGCTGAGTAACATTTTGTTTGTACAAGATCAAAAAAATCCTTTAGCTGTAATCAAATCACTGCATCACATCCTTCCTACAACCAGCACACACATCTCCAACTACAATTTCAAAACTATCACCATTATTTCTGGCGAAGAGGGGGAGAAATCAAGCTGCTTGCCTCAGCAGGGATCACAGGCGTAGCACAAACCTACCACCATCATAAGGTGCTGATGCAATTTCTCCAAGGTGTTGAAACTGCCGGAGTTTGCTGACGTCCTGCAGGCTGCCAGCTCAGTTTGATGTCACTGGCTTTCAGTCACTGACAAAAGGCAACTGATAACGTGGACGGATTTTAGTCACATCTGTCATTAGCACCAAGCTCTCAGATGAACTGTCCCCTACAGCAGTGTTTAAGTAATTGCATTACATCAACGCTGAACAGCTTATCCACAATTGGCTCTGAGGTGTGTGAACTCAATTTACACACGGCCACACCATTCCCAGGCCACCTGAATGCAAGATTTATTGCCAGCACGCTGTTTACAGCTGTGTCTGTGTTGAGCACAGAAGTTCACCAGGCCAAGTGCAAGGTCCCGCACATGGGTCGGGGCAATTCCAAGCGCAGGTACAGGCTGGGGGATGAAGGGATTGAGAGCAGCCCTGAGGAGAAGGACCTGGGGGTGTTGGTGGATGAGAGGCTGGATATGAGCTGGTCATGTGCACTGGCAGCCCAGAAAGCCAAATGTGTCCTGGGCTGCATCCAAAGCCCCGTGGGCAGCAGGTGAGGGGGGGATTCTGCCCCTCTGCCCCGCTCAGGTGAGACCTCCCCCTGCAGTGCTGCAGCCAGGCTCTGGAGCCCACAATATAAGGAAGACATGGATCTGATGGAGCAAGTCCGGAAGAGGGACACAAAGATGATCAGATGGCTGGAGCACCTCTGCTATGGAGATAGGCTGAGAGAGCTAGGGCTGTTCAGCCTGGAGAAGAGAAGGCTCCAGAGAGACCTCTGAGCCTCTTCCAGTGCCTAAAGGGGCTACAAGAGAGCTGGAAAGGGACTTTGTACTAGGGAATGTAGTGACAGTGCAAGGGGCAATGGCTTTAAACTAAAAGAGGGGAGAGTTAGATTAAATATTAGGAAGAAATTCCTCACTATGTGTGTGATAAGGCCCTGGCACAGGTTACCCAGAGAAGCTGTGGATGCCCCATCCCTGGAAGTGTTCAAGTTCAAGATGGATGGAGTTCTGAGCAACCTGGTCTAGTGGAAGGGTGTCCCTGCCCATGGCAGGGGGGTTGGAACTCTTTAAGGTCCCTTCCAATTTAAACCACTCTATGACTTTATAATTTCAAAAGCTTCCCACCACCGCTGTAGATACCATTCAATTCAATTACTCTCTGATTCCAGCAGGAAGGAGTGATCTACCACTCAGCCTTTCTTTTCCATGAGCCTGTCAGACTATCTGTGTTCACAGCACATCTAACAGAGACAGCCATGGCCACAGCTTCCCCTGTGTAAGATCCCTTTGCATTGCCAATGCTGGCAGGGCTGAAGCAGCATCTGCAGCAGCAGAGTTCTCCAGACGTTTCTGAACTGCTGATAGGTCTGTGGAGACAAGAAATGTTGCAGTAAAGACACTCTGAGGGGAAGGAGCAGGGAGAACACCATGGCAGAAAAAGCAACTGAGTTTTGCTGCTACAATTCTTAAAGACACAAATGCACTTTCTCTCTGCAAAATCTTTGTCCCAGCTCCTGTTACAGCTAGGTTTCCTTCAGTCTCCTCCCTGGACAGGTGACTGCTCTCACATGGAATTCAGCTAACCAGAATTCCCAACTCTCTACAGACACATGCTTGTCATGCTTTCATCAGGGAAATCCTTCAGAGAGACTCCCAGGGTCCAAACTGCAGCAGCAATTTAGTCCCAATTTGCCTGGCCACTACGCCGGGCTGAGAGTGAACAGGAGTTTGCACAGAGGCTGCACTGTAGCTCCTCAGGAGAACATCAGTTTGCACGAGCTGTTAGGCAGGGCAAGCACCCAGTGGAGAAGCTCCTGCTCAGATGCCAAGGACAGCTCGGAGCTCTATCCTGGCAAGTAGCTGAGTAGGGAGAAGGATCGGTATGAAAAAGGGCAAACATTCCGTGAGACTTCCCCTGGCCACTCTTGCAGCCTCCCAGCTGACTGAGGCTCAGGGACTCTGCGTCAGAGCTGGCATCTCTGCATTTACAAAAATGGATGCGGTCTTAAAGGGCAATCCTCCTTTTAAGATTAATTTCATCATCTGAAGAGCTGCATGAAGATGAGTCAGGGGAGGTGTAGGCTGGATATCAGAAGGTTTTTCATCCAGAGGGTGATTGGGCATTGGAACAAGCTCCATAGGGACACTGTCACAGACCCAAGCCTGCCAGAGCTCAAGGAGCATTTGGACAACACTCTCAGGCATAGGGTGTGACTCTTGAGGTGCTTTGTGGGGTCAGGAGTTGGACTCCATGATCCTCATGGGTCCCTCCCAACTCAGCATATTCTATGGTTCTATGGTAAGAACATGAAATTGTTGAGCACTTGAAACACTGGTAACTGAGCTTTTGATTTGTGAACCAAAATTTGTTTTAATACAGACATCAGTTTATAAATATGAGGGTTCTGTTTGTCCAGATGTCTTTTAAGTAACATGCTGCCATGCAAATAACCTGAATTCCCAAAAACTCTCACAGCCATAACGAGTTCAGACAGAAGAGCAAGGCATTAGAAACCTTCAGGGTCAGTCATGAAAAGCAGATATTGAGGATGCAGGCAGCAGTGAGAATGTGCTTCATACAAGCATTTATAATAGACACCATCACTTGCAAAGAATTTGGATAAACAAAGTTAGAGTTCCATGTGGAACTGTGGTGGAGGAAACTGAAGAGCAAGATCTAAAATGAGTTATACTTCTCTTTCATGTTTTGTTAATGAAGTACCTGGAGCAATTTCCCAGCTATGGACAAGAAATGTCACTGACATAGTATCTCTGAATTCCATGCTTTCTCAAGTATCCAAAGAGAGAATTTTTTTAAACTGCATTCACAAAGGAAAGTAGGGAAAACCAAAACAAAGATACACAATAATTTAAAAAACCTAACCAACAAAAAACCCCCACCCAAACAAACAAAGGAGAGAAGAGCCTAGGCTCCTTTTCTCCAGCACTTGCTGGCAGATGTTCTGCATGATCAAAAATTAAAAACATTAATTTAGTCTTTATTATTAACACTTCAGCTGACTGCGGCTTCTTATTTTTCAAAAGATCCTTGGCAGAGAGAAGTACCCATCTGGGAATTACAGAATGGAAGTCTTACTGCATCTCTAGATGGAAAGCACCAAAAAAAAAATTGACAAATCTCAGGTGGTTTTCTACCCAAAATGATACAGCCTCTTTTTCCGTGGCTGATGACAGGGCTTCTTTAAATCTGAAAGTTATGTGAAACCCTCAGCCAAGACACCAACACAGGGACAGCAGCTGATGGAGAGAACTAAAGCTGCCTATTTTCTCCAAGATGGGAACAGCTGCTCTGCAAACAAATGGTGCTCCACAAGAAGAGAACTCTATTGATCCCACAAGCTGCTCCATGGACAGAAATCTGAGTCATCATTCATGTGTTTTATGCTGGCACCAGGCTGGGAAGGTGTAGGCAGGCACAGCTGATACCTACACAGAGGATATTCTTCAGTGATCAGTGTTGCTAATTAAAGGGTGTCCATCTTTCAGACCATTTAAAAAGGCAGGGAAAAAAAAAGAAGAAAAAGATATCCCACCTCATAAAGTGCTAAAACTACAGAGACCTGCATTATCTTCAAAAATTGTGTCAAACATTTGGGTTTTTTTCTATGATCAGTACAGCCTCCAGCAGAAAGAGCTACTAAGAATTCTTGTTAGCGAACGTGAAGTCATCCCAGCTCATCCAAGTTTTCCAAAGACAGTAGGACAGTCTGCTGTTAACACTCTTCCTCCACTAGAAACCTTTATCAGATTTTTTTCCTTCTTTCTCTTCCAATCTGTGTATTCAACATCAAGGCACATTTCTGTCTCTTCAAAAGGGCTGTGAGACAAGGTGGATCAAATCCCTCCTTGCTTCAGATGCAACAAAGGGAAATAAAGAAAATCAAGTCAATTATTTGCTCTCTTCACTTAATAGGAAGGACATTCTTCAGGGGACAAGGATGGGCAGAGACTGAGAATTCAGAGAAGGAATTTGAGGGATTTATCAGCTGTGCACAAAGCAGTGGGAGAAAGATGGGCCTGATGTATAGGCTGAGGTCATGGACACTTGTAGATTGACAATGGAAAAGCAAACAGGATGATTCTCCGAAAATGAAAAAACAAATCAGGGGATGATTTCTGGGGCCTCTCTTAGTGGGAATGGTGATAAAAGCACACAAAACTGCAAAGCTGAGTCATGTCATAAGCCTTAATCAAAAGAGGCTTTGAAGAAGCTTCATGCAGGCAGGCAGCACGTACAGGATACTCTGCCAGCACAGGGCAGTGCTCTGCTCTCCTGCGTGGAAAAAACAGGACCTTATGCTGTAGCAGTTCCAGGTGTTTGTGAGCTGAATCATGGCTAGCAGAACCTGAAGGTACTGGTGAGACAAACAGGAGAGGAGCAGGAGTGGGAGGAAGCTGCTGAATTTTGCAATTAGAGACATTTAGAAATAGATTAAATGTAGAGAAGACTACGGAGATCTCGCACAAAATGATGGGAACACGATCAGGTCTTGGATCTGACCTCTCATCTGATCCACAAACCAGTCAGCTCTCTCCCTTGACAGGAAGCAGACTTCCTCCAAAGTCAGGAATCTGAACCTGCAGAGGCGCTTTATCTGAGAATCCTTCTCCCTTGCTGTAACTGGAGAAGTTTGTTACCAAAAAGTCAAGGAATTAGCCATGATCGCCCTTCTGTCTACAACCCAGCCATACACCATGCACAATTAACACTTCCCAGTTGCAGAGCAGCCTTCCATTTCTTCTTTCCATTAGTAGCTGCAAATTAATTATAAATGTTTTCCATTTCATCATCTTACTTGACCTAGGAGCCTTTTTCAGACAACAGACTGCATCAAATGATTATCTTTTTTCTTTTATCACAACAATTAGAAGGGCACACTTGGGAACTCCCAGTTAGACAGGATCTTGAGGGTGTTTTGGGTTGGTATTTTTCGCTATAACAGCTTATGTATATATTAGCCAACCTAAAGTAAAAGGAAAACCCGGACTAAGGCATGTTAAATTTCAAAGCACAGCTGAACAAGAGATCATGTATTTGGTGTTCTCCGAGGATCTCATTTTCTCAAAATGTATTAAAAACCCCTATAGAAATGGTATTTTCCCTTACAAGGATAACTTAATTTCCTGAGACCTCAGGAGAGAGAGCCTGTGGCATTCCACAGCAGGAAATTATTTGATGAAAAGCACGAGTAGCTACATTTTCTGTAAAATAGTTAAGGGAACCATGAGCTATACAAGTAGCTTTCAGTTTACCAACCCAAACCAAAGCTTTTCCAAAACTTCAGTATCAAAATAATTTCTTGAAAAAGCAGGTGCAACCCCTCTCATTTCAGCTGCCGTTAGCATTTACCAGTTGTATTTTAGCAGGGTTTTAGCAGCACAGAGGGATAATTAACCTCCCCAGTCCTATGAACTGCACACCAAAATCTCCTCATAAATCTTGAGAAAGCCCAGGCAGAGCAGTGTCACAGCTCTGTCCCCCCTGCTGTCCCTCCCGAGCTGTGCACGCAGCTGCCAGCCCAGGCCAACGCACACTGGCAACGTCAATCCCTGCTGGCTCCCGCACAGGGATTTGAAGCCTCCGAAAGAGCAGAGCCTTGATGTCACTCATGTACCTGACAGTGACAACACAAGTTCTTGACGTCCTTGAAGTCCTGCACTGGCCAAAGGCATAGCTGGGAATAGTATTTCAGCCCTGGAAACCCAAATCCTATTAGAACGCAAGGCCTCTCTTTAACTGCAGAAAGGGCCATTTTTGCAATGGGTCTGTGTAGCTACAGGCTTGGCTTCCTTCCCCCAAATGTGTGCATTTTTCTTTGTTAAATGGCAGTGAACTGATATGCAGTTTCCCCTCAAGGTTTATTTTAAAGCTGCTATGTGAAGACATAGGTGGATTTTCTTTTTTAACCCACTTCATCAAATTTCTCCATTCCCTATTCTTAAATCTACCACCCTTAAATTTTATATTAATGGAATATTACATACAGTGCCAAAAATTTTGTGGGAAATACCCATTTCTCCCTCCAGCTATTTACCCTTTTTGTTTACTTTTATTCTGTCCAAAGCTAATTAGGTTACAGATATAAATTTCTGGTTTGATACTGGCAACACCTATTGCAAAATCCTGAAAGTCACAATTTACAAGGTTCTTAGGGCAACTTACCATTCAACAGCCACCAAAGCAAGGGAATAAAACCTGGACTTTCACTGATGTACTTCAAGCCTTTCAAGTTGATACTCACATTGTAAAGCGACATTAGCATTAGCCTACAATTGAAAGAAAAAAGATGTGAGGGCCTTTGATTTCTTTGCATGTTTTAGCATCTTTTGCCACTTGTGTCAAGCATGTACCAATCAGGAAGCCTGTGAAAATAATTTATTAATATTGTCTCTTTGGTAAAAGAGACAAGTCTCAAATTATATGTTAGCAACGTTGTGCAAACTCTTACTTCTACTGTTAAATCACATATTCCAAACACAGGGAAAAATAGCCAATGCAAGAGTAGGAAGGTCTCGGGGAAGGGCTGGAATGTTCTCCTCTGTCCTGGAGCCAGCTTGGCTATTGCTCTCTCTCATGGCTGTGATAAACCTGCGAGTCACTGCACTGCCACCATGCCCAAACAAAGGGAAATTATTTCATTCCAAATGGGACTTCACACCTCACATCCAATTCTCAAACAAGTCCTCATGGCTGAAGCTGCTATGCCACCAGCCCATTGCAGGCTAAGCTGAGTTGTAGGAGGTGTAATTTATGTGCTGTGAGTTTGGTCACCTTGGCTCTTAAACTGCAGGAAGAAGAAAGAGCAGATTATTAAATCTACTGCACCAGTGGCCACCACCAAGCAGGGAGGGGTGCTCTGGAACTCAAATTGCAGCTGGTAACGCCCCTCCTCTGCTTTTCACACAGCCCCTGCAGCTCTGGGCTTCCAGAACAAGCTCTGACAAAGGAGCACAGCCACAACCACTTATAATCAGCCAGAATGGAAATGATCAATAAACCATCATCTTATAATGGCAATGTTAACATTTCTCGAGAATGTCTTTCACCCTTAATCTGTTTGACATTTGCAGTTAGAATTTAAGTGACGTAAAAAGGTACTGCTGTGTTTGTATTTTTATTTCACTTGTTTGCTTTGGGCAGACAAAAGGGACTGGTGGTGGTGATCCAGGGAAGTGCTGAGGTTTTGGAGTGCTGGAGTGCTGGAACATCCCACAAGCCAATGCAGTGGCATTTCCCGGCCCTTTATAACCACCTGCACCTCCAGTACCTGCACATTTCAGCAAGTATTTTTTGCAATAATAATTGCAAAAGTGCTTATTGAAGCAAACCTGACACAAATGATTACTGGATAAACAATACTTTCTGGTGTCTTTTTTTTCAAATTTGGAGTGAGTCTTAATTATGCACTTCATAATCCTCCTACTTAGACAAGCCAAATTTAATTAACATCTTTTACTACTGTATCTGTCAATGCTTTCTTGAAAATCTATAACTAAATGCACAGCTAAAGCCTCTTCTTGTCTGCTTAATATGTGGGATTAGTACATAAAATGTACTATTATGTACTAACATATATGTCTTTACTGGCTACTTTCACATAAGCAAAGTTGAACATTCTTAACCATTTAATTATAGCTAAAAACTATTATGTAAATGTTTATTGACTGTTTAACAATTCAAAATGCTGAACAAACCCCACACCAACGAGAGGAAAACCTATTTCACTGCTGTTTCAGAAAGGCAAGGACACCCCTGAGATTTCAGTCCCAGCACTCATGTTGATGCCTGGGATATATTTATCCCATATTCACAGACTACAGTGGATATCACAGCAGTTTTGGAATAAGTGACAGGTTCTCCCTGTAATTTTTTTACTTATATACTTGTCCAAGTAAAACACAGGGTTGCTAGAACTAGAAAAGAGAATTCCTCTCTTTATCAGCTTATTTTGGTACTGCTGTGTGTAGAATTAGACTTACAGTCCCCTGATTTGTCACACAAGAGTGAAAAATATTTTTGAAAAGAAAAGTTAGAAAATAATTGTAAAACCTCAAAACTAAGCAAAGGACAACCACAGCATTTAAAATTATAAGCCAATTTTTTTTCTTTAACTGATTAAATAATAATTTGATGTCCTCCCATGTAACACCCTGGTGAGGCTTTAAGAAAAATACATTGCATTTGCAGAATAATGAACAGACATTTTCATCTGTGAGGTACAGTTTTAAAAATGTGTTTGTCTGTATGTATATAAATATATGTGTAAATGTTATTTATGATTATGGACTCCAGAGTCTGTCTTCACATAACTTTGAAATTGCACTAGAATTTATGACAACCTGCATATCCTTATCTCACAAATGTCTTTCATTTTGTCCTGCCTTACGTTCCCAGTGGGAGGGGGAAAAGGGAGTTCTTCTGACATATCTCCTTATGAGAATGTTGATTAAGGTTAACCGGCAGCTAAAAAACCTCACATGCAAAGAACAACTTAAAAACAAATCAACCAACACTCCGAAACCTTTCTTGCTGGGCTGGGAGACTTTAAAATTACCCAAAAGGACAAGAAAAAAATCTGGTTTTAGTAACAGGTTTTTAGAACTGAACAGAGACAAGACAAATACAGAGCTCATAGAAAAAAAGGAACCTGATTATGGACATGAAAGACAAATACAGGGGAAACATTATGCACTAAAACACTTGAGCAAATTAGGATCCCTCGTTCCATGACAAGGCCATGAAGAAATGTGCTTTCTGGCATTTGCTCTAATTTCAGAATACAGCAATTTTTTTTATTCAATGGCAAGTTCAGTGTGAGGAAAATGAAATGTTGGTTCTGTGGAATATCAGAAAATATCATCACTGCACTGAATTCAAGCTGTTACAGCATATGCTTAATATTTCTCATTAATCAACTACCTTGAGCAACCTCTTTTCCAAGCCTCCCTCCCTTTGTTAGCCTACAAAACTGGCCCCTGTTGAATTCCTTGCCACCTCATGGGATTGTTCTATGTGTATTTTACCAGCAGTGCTGTATGGCAGCCAAGTTTACATCACCATGGGTAATTCTGCAAAGCAGGTAGATTTTGAAATATAATTAAAAACAACCCAAAATATAAATTCAAAAGAAAGGCCCTCAAATCCAATTACAGTAATGCAATATGAAATGATAAAAAATAGTTTATCTGGACCCATAAATACAGATCCACTTGAAATTCAGAGTGTGTGTGTAGGAACATTTTCCCTCCTCCTCTCAAAGTCCTCTTTTTTTTTCCCCCCCCATTTACAGGTTCTGAAACAGTATGGATCCTCTTTTCAGGGTTGTTTTTTTGTTTTGGTTGGTTGATTTTTTTTTAATACACATGAAGACACAAATTTTCTTTCTTAAATTGAGATTCTCATACAAATCTTTCATTTGGGATGTTACCAAAAAACCCCCTACTGTTGACCTTCAAGCCCAACACTTGGGAAATAGAATAACTTAACTGATCCCAAAGCATCAAGACCCTATCTACAGCACAGGCTGATCAGCATTCCCCTCACTACCCAACAGGGAAAGGCAAACACCTTCAGAGGGCAACTTTTTCCCCCTCACATGAGCAATCACCTGACAGCACCATCTCCTCCCAGGGACTGTGGGAAGAAGCCCAGTCAGTCAGCAAATGCCTGACATCCCCCTCTCTGACAGCTGAGCTTGGGCAAAATAAAACCTCTCCAAAGTGAAGACCGAGCCTGATTTCTTGACTATCACATCCAACCTGCCTAAATGTGTGCCTGGACGTGGTCAGGTTACTGTGGCTGACAGGGCTGCTGCTTGTCAGCTGAGCTGTGACAGCTGCCTGGGTAGGAATTGTTTGTGTGTGTATTTATGAAAAAAACCACCACAGTGGCTTAAACCATCTTCATGAACCAATGAACCAAGTGTACAAGACCAGTGACCACAGTCCAGCAGATGAGCCACTCTGTAATTTGCTCAGTCAAGGCCATTTATCCCCAGCTTGTAACATCTTGGAGGAAATGGCAAAGACAATCGTTTATTTAATCTCTCCATCAGCTGAAAAGCACTTTTGCAGTATCTGAACTGTGCAACACGGCCTTGCCTTTAACTCTGTATCAAAAGATCCCTTTATAGGCATTGCTTCGTACAAACTAAAGTGTGTGCTAAGTCTGGCTACCAAGTAGCCTAAAATAATTTGACTTTTGCTCTTAGCAGATCCATAATTCACTTTCTTCACTAAGAACATGTGACATTTTACACTTCATATTAGAAGGGAATAAATATGAGTCCACATTTCCCACATTCTCTGTTTTAAAACCTCACCTCACACCTTCCTTATTTCACAGTCAACTCACGACCCCCTCCCAAGGTAGAAGAGGGCACCCCTGCTCACCTTTACAATATTATGGTGCTTAAGAGACTTCCAAAGAGACACAAAACCTGGATAAAGCCTTGTAGCCAACCCTAGTATATATGCAAAGAATACCACCAGGACAAGAGCTTCCAAAAATTGTTTCCACTCCAGGAAAGGAGTAACGGGAGAGTGGGAAAACCACTGTTATCACTGTGAGCTACATTGCAAGATAATGCATTTCACCTGAAAGGGGGAAAAAAGTCAACGTACACTTTAAATTTGTTACAGAGTCCTGGCTTCATGTCTCCCAGGAGGTGCATCATTGTGTCCAGTAACTCCCGACTTGAACTGACCAGGAACTCACGGCCACACGCCAGCGCAGCCACGTCTGTGGGAGAGCACAAAACATCACCATGAAAATCATGTTTCAAAGTTTATGCAAATTCTCAGGGCAACTAAAAAGATATTTCAGTTGTGAAGAATGAACTATAAACTTCAGACTATATTCACCCATATAGAAAATGCTAAACAGCAAACAGTGGTCAAGCTCCTTTGTAATTCTACGTTGGTGACCTAAGCATTTATTCAGAATGCCCAGTGTCCCAATAGCAACACAGTAAATTATGAACCAAAAGGCTGGATTCATCCACAGATAATGTGCGAGTGAAGCAAAGCTGACCATTATAGGTTCCACTTTAAAGAAACAAGATTGCAGAGTTTTACAATTGCTCAATTCAATACACCTGGCACATCACACAATCAAAACTCTTGGGAACATCAACTCAAAAGCTCTTTTCCTACCTCTCTGCAAGTGTGGCATTATTCAAGCACAGATCAAAAGACAAAATTATTTCCAAAGGCTACTGCTCCAAAGCAGACTTTCCTTTATTAATTTCCCTAACACTTGCCTCATAACTCAGTGGCATAATGCATCACATACTGATTCTATTACAATCTCTAATGGCACCACAACAGCTAAAAATCACGTATCCAGAAAAGCTTTTCACGCAAAATTCACTTATTTGTACAAATATTCTCTGTTTCATCTCTCTTGCATCATGTCATCAGCGTAACTTTGAGAGTTACAGTTTCACAAAAACGCAGATCATTTATCAATGCTATTTCTCACAGATTTCAGGCCAAGGGCAATCATTCTATACCAGATATGTGGCTTTTTACTTATTTTCTGGCCCTAAAAAAATATATATAGTATGGAAGTCAGGTTTGTAACCTTTTACTTCTCTTATACAGTGAAAGTGTGGTGTATCCGACAGTAACAAAAAAGCAGTTTCAAAATCTTTAGTCCGTGCCTAAATCTGGGGCTGATCTACTCCCACCATCTGCAGTTTGTACCTCTTGAAGATGTTGGCATTACATGTTGGTGATTCACCAAGTAAATTGCCTGACATGTACAAACCAATGTGAGCACACAAGACTGGTACAATGGTCCTTGTTTCATCCAGACTGAAGGATGCATTAGGGAGTTTCAGAACTCAGTGATGCCACAGGCAGCACAGTGCCTCTCAGAAGTGACAGCAACAAAATTTGCTAGAACTTAAAAAGACCAGGAAGTTACCCAAGATACCAACATTGACTAACTACTTAACTTTGTAAAGCTGTATTTACTGCAGCTTCTATAAGCAATATACATCCCCAGTACATGTGGAATGCTATTCTGAGACACAACATTAACTTACTTGTTACAATCCCTGCCAAAGCTAATACAAACTGATTTTCCTCAGAATCCAAATCCTGCTGTTTCATGTCTTCACTTAATGACTTCACAAAGCTCTCCATGGTCTGGGCACTGATTGTGAAAAACTTTACTGCTTTACTCTGCAAGTGTGGAGGAGAAAAAAGATTACACACGCTACAGCAACTATAATTACTAGATGCTACAGTAAAACTGGACAATCTTTCAAATTATTAAAACATCCAGTTACTTCAAAAAACAACAGAAAATACCAGATATCCACTAAGCTACTTGTTTGAGCTCCTAATATTTGAAAACATTACCTCAGAAGAAAATGGGAAACTAGTCATTTCTAGATTTATTCATAAAACTGAACCATTGAGTATTTACCTCCTAAACACACAATAATATATATCAACCAGCAGAATTAAAGGTTATTTTCAAAAGTGAAAATATTATCTCTTTGCTTTGAGTAGCTGCACCAGGTGTTTCACATTTACCTGGACTACCACAGTAACTTTTGCCAAAACCCGTTGAAGACTGGAGACTTAACATGAAATTCCTAAGAAAACCAATGAAGTACCCAGAAAAAAAAAAAAGCACAATTCAAATGGATGCTAATAGGAGTCATTAACTGCTCAATACAGGATGGAGAATGACAGGCTAGGCAGAACTTCTTTAGAAAAGGAAACAGAGGTCTCTCCTGGGTCACGAGTTGAACTTAAGTCAGCAATGTCACGTGAGAAAAAAAATCATCACAGCAGAGCACACGAACAGGAGCATAGGCTGTAATTACGTTACAGTCTTTTCCCCTCAGCTGGAATTCTACTCCATTTTCAGGTATCTCAGCCAAGGAAGAACCACCTGCTACAAAGCTCAGGGCAGGTCAAAGAGCCTGGCCAGAGGTGCAGAGAGTCCACAACAAAGGATGGAGAGACCCGTTTCTGTTTATTGGTAGTTCTGACTAGTAAAACATTGCTGGAATTTTATTTCACCCAGAGTATGAGTTTTCATAACCAAAATAGTGTGGCAGAGAGCCCACAATACTGGGTTTCCCACTCTCTTTAATAATTTTTCCTGTTATTTCATAAAGCAGCTGAAATTTTTAGTCATTCCCAGCAGTGACCCAATGGGAGAGTTCAAGAAATGCCTGAACTTTTATTCATTTTGCAAAGTGACTGAAAATTTTAATGCTTTTTCAAAATCACTATTTTCACAGTATGTGCAAAGCTACTGGTAACATTTATTTATTCGTCCACTGCTGCACATTCACCACATCAAAGATGTACAGTTCCTATAGGGTGACTCCAGCAACGGGGCACAGAAAGCAGGCTCAGTCAACACAGTATCTTCACAAATGATAACAGGAATGAAGGGATCATGGAGGAAGAGAATGAAAACAAGTGCACTCCTGCATGTGCTGGATGTAGTTTTTATACTTATATGCATGCCACATCTCAAAGATGGCTATTTTAACACAAACAGTGACTATAGCTCAAGAAGCAGAAGTTGTGAGACAAAATGAAGAGCCCTACAAGTTATTATGAAAATACAAATTCACATGGGCACATGAGGGTACTAAGCACACTGAGTAGTTGGTATGTTGCACAGAAAACAAGCAAAACCTTCTATCTGCCACTCTCTTGAGGTTCCACTGGTGTCCTCTCTGCTGATCCTCCTTTCCAGACAGCCACGACTCAACCAGTGCTGAGATCCGAGGAGCAGCAGCAAAGACCCCTCAGGTTTATAAACAGCAAACATTGCACACTCTGCACAGTCTCTTATTAGCTTGATGGTATTTTCATGGGACTGAAGAATGTCTCACCCACACATGCTGAGATAAGGACAGTTCTGACAGCAGACATTAAGGTGCTTGAGTTAAGATGGTGCAATGAACCCTTTGCTGTCCAGGAAACTCCTGTGTGAAAGCACCAGTTAACACAAAAAACTGCTGCCACAAAATATAAAGTCTTTTGTCACCATAGCAGATAACTGAAGCACCAGAACACCTTGAAAGATCCAAAATTCCTCAAGTTGAAGCAAGGCCTGATGCTGTTCTGAAATCAAGCCTTCACATTGTATTTCCATGTGAGAAGCCTGTCATATCTGGTTGAAGCTTTTTGAAAGACATCTAAACCAATCTCAGGGAAGTGAATTTACTTCTTTTTTGGTACATGCAAGTAGGAAACCTTGAAAATTGTCTCATGCTGCTTCTCTGGACGTTTCTTCAAGTTCTCCCAAGTTCTATGTTACACATGGGCAGAAACAGCCTCCACTGCCTTAAAAACTCCTTGTGTCACATATCAAATCTGCTGCTTGAGTTTTGATTTTCCCAGTCCATATTGACACAAGTGGTATATTGGTCATTATCATCATTTCAGTCCATTTGCATTACAGGACTGTAAGAAAGACCTACTCCTCTATTGCTTCAAAGACTGAAAAAAGCTTGGGCATTGTTCTCTAAGGCATAACACGATCCTGAATTGATGCCACCTTCCCCACGTGCTTAATTATCAGTAACAGTTTCAAAGCACCCTTGATGTTCTCATACGTTTTTGTAGTTCATAGCAACTTCTCAGGGGAAGGAGGAAGAAGCTACAAGCTGTACAACTTGTCCCAAAATAACCCAAACTGAAAATGTTGTATGACAAATCTCCATCATCTTTTAATGACCTGACTCACTGCCAGTTGTAATCTGTGGTTGACACAATGCCACACAATCCATTTATGTTTTTCCTGGGAGTCTTGTTGCAAACCCAGGCATGTTTCTTACCGTGTTATGTGCACAAGAAAATGATGCCCCAAAATGTTGCTATGATCTTCACCAGAAGTGCAGCAGTTCAGCTGGCTGTAATGATTGCTGGAAATGACTGCAGGAGAAGTATTTTGCATTTCAAACCAACCTAAACCCCAAAGTGCTGCCTCTTCACAGTTGGGCTTTTTACCTTTATACAAATATTCAGATAACACTTTTGCTTTTACCCAATTCTACTGAATTTTGATACTTAAGACTGCTTTCAACAACCTGCCTTTTTCTTTAAATTTTAAAAGCTTTATACAGTGTTTTTAGAGACTTTTTTTCCTTAGTAACTGCTGCTGCTTGGATCTTGAATCATCAGAAGTTATCAGCAAAAGGCATCACTGTCCAGCTTTCTAATACCCAATAAAAACTTGTACTTGTGTTTTGGAGCACCCAACTAGAACAACTCTTACAAACACACTGGTTTACCACTCACTATAATGAACTAATCCTATTCACTCAGCTGTTCATCATGCTGCTGAAAAATCAAGCCAAAAGAAACTGTGGCATCGGTTCACTCAGATTAAATACAGCAATTCCTTCTCATGTTGGCTGTGTCAAGAATGAAAATCATATTTTTATCAGGCCTGTTCCTCTGATCCCTCCTAATTCCATCAGCTGCACTTGGCAGTGAAACTCTCATAGCTGCAGTATTACCACTATCATTAAGTGCTGTTGTTCTGGTTTTCTGGGTTTTGTTTATCTTCAAATAAGCTGCTTGTTCATGTTTAATGTTGCAGATTTGATAAGATCCCTTATCAGCAAGGGTCTCTAAATTTCCAAGAGTCATGCAAGTATTAAGGCAGCAGAAAGATTTAAAGAAGTTGAGAACTGATGGATCTGTCTTCCTTCCATGGAAATAGCTCCTCCAAGCTCTTTACAGCCATGGAAACTTCTGCACATGCCCAGGAACCATTTTCTTCTGCTCTTAGCTTGTGAAGACATTTACATAGTGCTATCTGTAGCCTTGCTTCCAGTTTAGCTGTGTGTGGTCGAAAACAGATAACCTTTGTTTGGTAACAAAAGAATTAATTACTGCATTTATTTGTAACACTTCATAGCTCCAACCCTTCTTAAATGAGAATGGATGGTTCCCAAAGAATATGCAAACCAGAAAATATTTTTGCTGTCTGGACAGTTTCTGAAATATATCCTTAGAGTATGTTACACAGCAAAGTCCTTATTTCAAAGGTCCTTGTTTTAAAGGCCTGAGAGCATGACCACAGTCAGTATTCACCTGCCATACTTACTCCTCCTAGAATGGATTTCACAGCCTCCTCATTGCTGGACACACCCCAGAGCAAGGTGCACACTGCTGCTCCCATCTCTGTGCAATACTCTGCCTGCTGCAGGAGCTGCTGCTTGGCCTCGTTCAGCTGCTGGCGCAGCTCCAGCTTCTCCTGGAACAGCGTAAGGAAATTTTGGTTGCACTTCAGATCTGCCACAAGTTTCTAGGCTAAGGGACAGAACAAGAAACACAATCATGGCCATCTCTGACATGGAGGGTAACTGGGAGCAGTCGCAGACACGTTCCTTCTCTCCTGACCTGTCTCTAAGCAGTGGAGGCTGACAGGAACCAGAAACTGTCCACAAGGTCAAACCCACTGACCCACCGAGACTGAGTGGCACCTACAGAAGGCTGATAGGAGTCCTCTCCCCCTGAGCAAACAGCTCCATGTCTCTTCAAGAGAGAGGGGATTTCAGCATCAGGGCCAGCCTTCCCTGACACCTTCCAAAAGATACCGGAAACATCGTACAAGAAGGGAGGGTTGTTTTGTTTTTCAAAACAGACTTCTGCTCTAGCCAACATGGTAGAGTTGCTGGATATCAAGGTTTAATATTGTTGTCTCTTCCAACTCTTTCCTGTTGGCATAATCCTGATCAGCAATGGCAAAATAGGACAGAATCCCCAAAAAACACACCTAAGGTTTAAAGTTGTGGATCACAGGATGCACCTGTGCATCCATCAGGTTGGATGGGGCTCTGAGCAAGCTGATCTAATGAAAGTTGTCCCTGCCCATGGCAGTGGGGTTGGAATGAGATAAGACAACCCCAAAATCCCTTCCAACCCGAACTATTCTGTGACTATGATCTATGACCACGTAAGTGAGTTGCTCAGTGATTCTTGCCACAAAGCATAAAGAGAGAACAGATCAGCCCTACAGAACCAAAGCACAATTTCCACTTGGTAGTACTTTTTTGCAATCACATGGGAAGTTGGCTGGAAGAATATAATGAGATTGGGTATGATTCTAGGTCTCACTGGCTTCCTACCAGCTGCCATAGGGGTGGCAAAGCTGCTGCACTTCTCAGCTTGGAGCCAGCACAGTGAGATCAAGGCAGGGATTTTGCAGTCTGTGTCTCTCAGGGTGGGTGGGGGCTCCCAGCTAACTCCAAGTGGGGTGGTTTTAGACAGTGCTGCAGGGAAAGAACAAGGCCAGTCTAGAAAAATTATGCTAATTCAAGTATTAAAAGAGAGAGAATCACAGATTGCACAATGCCAAAAGAACAGAAGGATCTTACTCTGCCCATTTTACAGACATGGGATTTTCAGATTTGCTGCAGAAAATACCTTCCCCAGCTCAGCCTGTGTGTTTGGCTATCAGGACAAAGTATGGGGAAATGAGAAGGAACCTTTTCCATGTCAATTTTGAGAGCAACTAAACAGAACAAGACTTTCAACCATGTGTTGTCATCAAGACTTTAAAATAAGTATCTTGTCATTTTTGGGGTTCACCTCAATGCTTCGTGTTCAGGGTTTGGAAAGAATAGAAATGTAAACTCATCTCAAAATTTAAATAACATGGTATCAACCAGTACAGAGCTGCCTGTGCTCTGTCACCAGTTACCTACTGAGCCTCCTGATCACACCTCCCAGCCTGGTTTGCACTGCTCCTAATGGAACACGCAGGAGAGGACTTGTTCAAATTAAATTTCTCAAGTAGACTTCTGTGTATGTTCACTCTCTGGAGTCTCCTTCACCTGTATATGCAAAAGACTGACACTTGCTGCTCATTCCATAGGCAGAGTCTCCCAGGAAAAGTCTCTTATTTCTTAATACTTTGATCATTTCTAAGCAAATTAACCAAATTCCATCTTTTACATGACTCACTGCCAGGCCTATCAGCTTTTCTGTCACCATGTGCATCCACAAAATGTCCTCAGGCATCTTCCTGCCTAATCCCTATATTCTCCGTGTCTTTTCCACACTGTCCTGGTCTTAGGGAAATGTATCTTTAATACATTTTATTTGCATTTGGATGCTAAGACTGAATAAGACATAAAACCCAGAAATATCAAATCTAGATCCCCCAACAAGGGTGCAAAGCCAGCACAAGAAATTTCTGAATTTTTAATAGATCAAAAGCAACATCAGAACAAAGATATGAGGCAAGGAAAACAAAATAGTCCATTCAAGAGCCAGGAAAATAAACAGAGCCTGCAAAAGCAAATAACCTGGCTGGAAGCAACACTCCAAGAGTTCACATCAGGAAGAAATCCCTGTGCTATGCAACACCACCATCTTCAGGAAAAGGTCAAGGCACAAGAACACAGCACTGCCCAAGTATGGAACTACAAGAAGACAGACAAAGAAGACATTAGCCAAGAATAACATGTGCACTTCAAATTTTGCTCATGTCCAGAAAGCACCAATTCCTTAATCAGTGATACAGCTCTGCACAGAGATTTTGGAATGCAAAATGTTGATTTATGAGGGCCTCAGAAAACGACACTGCTCAACTAGAAATGCATTTATTTTATGTTTGTTTCAGTGAATCATTTTCTTCTCCTTCAGAAGATAAAGATGTAGAAAATAATTCAGAAACTCTACACAAGGATGCCTAGAGCAGAACAGCAACCAAATGAAAAACACCAGAAAAGTGATTAACAGGAACAAAAATCGCACATGTACACACACCATCTTGTTGTACCCTGAAGAGCTAAAGGACTCCACAACATCAAGAGCACAACACACTCAAATATACCCTCCTGGCACTTAACAGAACCTGTTTAGACAACTGCCATACACTGCACAGTGGCAAAGACATGAACAGGAGAGTTTTGATCAGGAACACCAAAACAATTACTCATAGTAAACTATCCATGCTTTAAGTAAAACTCATACAAAAGAAATCATAAATCCAAGCCACCTGTCATTTATTTCATAGTATTATGAAATAATACTGGGACTTAGTATTATGAAATAATGGGTGGGACTCACTTCATCAATATCTAAAGCAACAACATTAAAACTTACAGGGATATTGTCCTGGGTGCTTACACAGTTGAAGACCTGGGTGTAGAGCAAGACAAACCCTGTACCTATTGCTGAACTATAACACCTATACCAGAAAATATTTAATTTGAAATAAGGAATATCCAGAACTGACAACTATCCCATCATACCAAACTTCATTCCAGACTGTCTTGTCCATGCATATGTGCACTAAAACTGCATTTCTAAACTCTTCCTTATTCCTCTTCAAAAATGAAATAAGGTTTGTAGGTTCATCTTTGTGCAATCCCAAGGCTGGCAAATGCCAGCTGTAGAAACCCAACAACGTGAGCTGCTGCTGACTACTGAAGAGGGGTTCAAGGAAATGAACTTTTGCAGCAAATAATCAGCACTGATTCTCACGGAGACTCATTTGAACCCAAATGACTTCACAGTCTGAGAAGTCACAGTCTTTGCTATTCCTGCATTGTTAAGAATCTCCTCTCTCATAATCACTAAATACAATATTGACAGAACAAAAGAAGCCCTGAAATTGCTCTTTGATTCACAGCTGTACGTGGCAATTGGATCAATAGGTGCATTGAGAAAGACTATTAACACTAAACAAAGGTACACAGCTCACAGCAAACCAAGAGACACCAGTTTCATTCTGTACATTGCACTGCTTAAATTATCTTCTATTGTCCTCTTTGAAAATACATTATAGCAATGTTAAATTCAAAAGAGCTGATGCTGATTCTGTGAAGGAGCTTTTGATATCAGCTATACCACAATCCTCCCAAATACCCAGTGTTTTACTTCAACACATTATATAAACAAAATGCTTGATTTTTAAATTCATATACACCAAGACAAACCCTGCTAAGAACCCATAACACAACTTCATACAACTGCACTCCTCACAGTATGGAAGCTGAGAGAGATCTCTGCAGCTATGCAGGAGTTCTGTACTGCAGTGGGAGACTAAGAGGGAAAAAAAAAATCAGTTATGAACTTTTAGGTTGTATTTTCCTCACCATCTGACTACATGGATAGACATCCCAGATTATTCTTCAGACTGAGGATTCATTTCGTGACACGAACATTAAAAAACTAATCATTACTGCTTTTGTTATTAAAACTCAAGTATGCAGATATCAATATTCTGGCAGCAAATCTACCTTCTTCTCCCTCATGCAATCTGCCTGGGCCGTTTCCAGACGGGCTCTGAAGTGTTCACAGTCCATTCTCAGCTGCTCTATTTCCTCCTCCTTTTTCTCCAGGTCTGTGACAGGATAAATCAGATAAAAGAAAGAAGGAACACGTTATGACCAAGGGGCCTGCACTACAGCAAAGGGAATCCACCAAGTGCAACTTCACTGAGGTGCTTCAGCTGTTTGCTTGTGCAAGATCACCTCCCCGTGGCTGAACGGGAATCCCACAATTTGCTGTGTGGCAACAGCTCTGAGAAAGTAAAATAACGTGTTTCTGATTTAAAAGAACCACATCTAGCTGTTTAATACTGGGGGCTGACAAGATTTTCAAAAATTGACTCAATTTTCTACTTTCTTTGTTTTCATGATGGTATTCATGGAAATTCTATGAGTGAAATTTCACCCAAGTCAGTGAGTATATTAAAAATCTAAGAAAAATACCAATATCAGTCGAAAGTGAGTGTTTCAATCCACAACTTACAACGTATATGGACAGCATGAATGACAAGCAACCATTCCAAAGATTTTAAATTAATATTTATAAAGTAGTATAAGCAACCTGGTCTAGTGAAAGGTGTCCCTGCCCATGGCAACGGGGTTAAAACTGGATCTTTAAGATCCCTTCCAACCCAAACCATTCTGGATTCTATGATCGTAAACTATTTAAACATCACATCAGTCACAAGCAAATTTTACGATTCCCTTAAAAAATTAATTTCTGATGTTATCAGAAACTCTTTCCAATTTAGACACTTTAATGAACAGAAATGGAGTTAAAAGGATTCTATTTCACCAGCATGATGCTTGTTTTAAAGAATTCACTTTGAAGGATATTTTTAACAATAGTTGTGTATTGTATTGTACTTTAAAAACCACAGTATTGGATGCTTAGTATTTATACTGAAGAAAAGAAACGCATTTAAGTAGTTCCAAAAACTAATGTCCAAATAGCATCTATTGTCATCTTGGTTAGCTTAAAGAAAAACAAATTACACCCCACTCTGAGCACCATACCCTTGATCATGGTAGTTTAGTCTACAGCTTAACACACTTCAAAAACTTTCCCTAACGTGGTCAATATTTTTTAATGTAATTACCAAAAAATCATATCAAATTCAATCATAAAAAGACAACATCATTAAAAAGTTATCCAAATATTTTATTAACCGAAGAACTTGGCTTCTGGCATTCTGTCTAGTAATTCTACATGATTTGAAAATAAACTCCTTTCTGGTTTGGTCCTAATTGACAAGTTTATCATCTTAAATATACAAACATTGCTTTAAGTATCAGGTATAAAGGGAAAAGAGCTGTTTGTGGCTGCTTTATCTGAAGAGGTGGAACGTATTTCCACTAAGCCCTTTTGTGATTCTAAGCCAGCAGCACCAAGGCCTTTTAGCAGAAAGCAAAGAGGCAAGGCAAGGGTTCACTGCTGGGAAACACCTCTGTGCCAGGACACGCTCTCTGAGCACTCATTTCTTTACAAGCTGCAATCCAAAGGAAAAGAATGAAGGCGAGAATGGATTTATCGAGTTTTCAAAGATGACTCTGGTCAGTGGCAAAAATTTTCCTTCTGTCAAGAGAAGAAAATTCAGTGCCATGCACCTCTGACTATGTGGGTGTGAGTCTTAAGCAGTTCACAGAAAGAAGTCTGGAGCATGAGCAAAACACGCTCTGCTTATCTACAACAGGCCAAGAACCTGATTATCCTTGCCAGGTAAGGCCATCCAGTGAAAATCTCTGTCACTGCACAGAAACAAGATCTCCTGAATGAGAAGGATCACTTTCAGCCTTTGAGAGGATGGATCCAAGCTGAATCCAGCCAGCAGACACACAAAGATGCCACATCCTTCACTAGCAGCCTTCAAAGGTCCTGGGACCAAAACTGAGCCGGAAGGGGAATAATATTACCTACTGAGTGTTAACACAATGCAACCTGCATTTTTTAAAGGGCTTCCCATAAAAGAAGGATGTGTCAGCATCCTCTAAGCTATCAGAGTGTTTCATATAGGGGAAAAAAAAGGATAATAGTGGAAGCTGCTGAAAAGAGACCTACTTCTAGCTGTTCCTCATTTGTGGAAACTTGCCTACTACACCCAGTGAGCTCTCCCAGCTATGCCTTTGCTCTCAAGAGAAAGCAGCAGCTTTCATTATCAACTTGGGTAAGCAAAAAAAAAAAAAAAAAAAAAGGAAAGAAATGGCACCCTCATACAAAGAGGAAATATGTAACTTCTCCACTGCAGTGGTAAATCAGATCCTGGGAAGAAGTGGCATTTGCTCACAAGATAGAGACTCCAAAGCAGAACAAGGCACTTGGCACAAGGAAAGAAGAGAAAACTCCCATTTCAGGTGTGAGGCAGACTCATTCTCATCCACAGAAAGTTATGGGTCATATCAGGAGATTTTCTGGATCAGAGATCTCATCTCAAAGCTCTGGGAGGTGGAGAACTGAGTATAATTAGGATGAATGCCAACAAGTGATGGAATTCCAATTCCACTGCTCCAAATGCTAGATCAATGTTAAACGCTATTTTTAACATTTCCCCAGTGGAGCAAGTTCCACTAAAGATATATATAAGAATACAGAAAAATTGCTGGAGCTGTATTTCTGAGATTCCTGGAGCCAAATATTCACCCTGAGAAGGGCAGAAAGAACAAAACTGAACTCTCTTTTCAAAATGAACAATTACCCTGGCAAAAATGTTAATGAAGGCCCTGACAGCAGCCTGGAAAGTAGGTGTTGGCTGCACAGAGCATTGCCAGCTCAGATCTGACATCACCCCTGGAAAGCCATCGGAAATGGGTGTCCTGTTGACCTATACACCAGCGAAAGATGCAAAGATCCCAAGGTTTCTCAAAGCTATTCAAGACTCCATCAGTCTCACACCCAAATGGGCCAGAGGTGTTTCAAGTCTCTGACTATAATCTGCACTTCTTGAGGAACAGGAGACTGCTCCTCAAGAACAGTTCACAGGACTTAGAAAACTGCAACAGCTGATGAAAGTCTAAAGACACAAATCACACATTAGGCTTGTGTAAGAACACTGTGAAAAAACATCTGCAGGAGCTGCCAGGACTCCTGTAAGCTTCACGTGCCACATCAAGAGACTGTATGTAGTAAACAGCACCATTCTGAGAGTGAAGGCTGCTTGTGTCCCTGTGATGTCCAACCTTTTGTCATTTGTATGCTCCAAAGCCTCCTTTCAGTCTGCCTTATTTCACGCTGCAGAGGTAGGAGACCGGAGCAGCAAAAATCACCACTTGACTTGTCCAGCTGTAGGGGCACACAATGGCCAAGTCTAAATAAATATTCCAATTACCTCATCACCTGCAAGAGACATCTCCACCGTGGAGATACATATCACTGCTTGCGACATGGGTGACATCCCATCCAGCAGCGGGAGAGGTGGTACAGTCTTCCCAGCTCTGTTAGGAATTGATGGCATGGAATAATCTTTCCAAAGAATGGATCACTGAGGCAGCTGGAACCTCTGCCCCAATTACTCGGTCAGAGATAGACCTTGAGGCTCTTACTCTTTCTTAGCTGGCTGTTGAAAATAAAATTTCCATTTGTCACCTGATATTCTAGAAGATACATACTCTCTGTAATCTAAGGGCTTGTTCCATGTCTTTTCAGGCAAAACCAAATCCAGGTAAATTGTACAGCTTCATGCAAGCCACAGGCTAGGGATGGAGCTGACTCCTATCTGGCCCTGATGGGATGTTGGAAATGGTGAAATTGTTGAAAAAATAATGCACAGAGAAACCTAACACTGAAAACCTGGAGGTTGGGGACAGCAGTAAAAAGACTTTTATTACAGAGTCTCCAACTTTTTTTTTAATTAATATTTATGGTAATAAAAGCATACAAACTGAAAAACAAGACAGGCCAAATACAATATTAACTCTAACTTTTTATCCCTTGCTATTTACCATAATTTTGGGGTTTTTTTTTTTGTGCAAAGTGACCTTTTGAAAAACAGAATGCTTTTGCCTTTTCTCAAAGGGAAAACACTTTTTTTCCTGATACAGCTTCCCTTACTGCCTGAACTGTGTATGCTTTTATCCAAAGCAAAATATTTTTAAAGATTAATTTGACATGTCTGATTATTTCCAAGGCAATCTGTAATTTTCTTCACTACAAACACATTAATTTACTGAAGCAGTCACTGAACAACACAGTTGAATCTGGAACAGTTCCACAAATTCTACCACTATTTCTGGGGCACAACAGTTTGTTCTAAGCAGTTCTGGCAGAAATTGTAAGAGCTTGTAAGATGGTACTACTCACTTGATTCAATAGCATCCAGCTTCTGCAATGTCCCCAGGATATCTCCATTTACTATTTTGGGTAGGAAATCCCTTAATTGCATAACTTCAGTTGTCAGCCTTTCCAAATCCCTCCTTCTAACTTTTACAAATTCCTCTTTGGTCTCAGCCTTCTGAAATAAAACAACAAAACAAAGCAAAACCAAACAAACCAACGACCAACCAAAGACACTGTTACAGCCTTATAGTGCTTTTCTGCTTGAATTTCTTTTCTTGGACAAAAACATTCCTCTGTATGACATTATTTCAGAAATTCGTACCTTTTTAAAAGAGAACTATCCAACAATCAAACCCAAAAGTCTCTGAGATCGACCCTTTGCCTGTAATCTAATTTTTGCCACTCTGGCCTAATGTAAATCATATCACCTCTCTGGTGATATGGCATTGGTTTCTTCACCCAAATGTGTGCAATGCAGCTGAAAATGCTGCAAAAATCAACACTCGCAGCTATGGATATGCCAAGCTGTTTTTTCATGACTGTTGTAAAGGATATGATAACTCAGCTTTTTAATTAATTCAAATATTTGGAAGATTCTCAGTTCTAAATTACAACTCTTTTGGAGGAAACTGTACTTTTTCAAACTAATTTATCTTTGTGAAGAGCAAAAATTGTTTGCAGCCATCTGCAACCCAATCCCAGGTAAGTAATTTAATCCCAAGGTAAGACAGAAAATGTTTACTAGTTTCCTCTCCTGCCAAACTATAGCTATAAAATAATTTTCATTACACATTCCAGTAGAACGTATGTTAATTTTAAAACTATAGAGCAATTTTTGTACCAAAACGCCCCAAAATTCTCATTTCTGATGTATGTACATGTGCACACTGCTGGATCTTATAAAGGCTGACACACACACACTGACATTAAGAAACTTTTAACGTGTTTTGACTAAAACATCAACCACCTAATTCACTTTCAGAAAGCAAAGTTGTAACATATTTTAGTCTGCTTTGCACTGCATTGAGAACAGTGCTGAAAAAATGAGATCTTTTATGTATCACATCTTATTCCAGAAGGAAGAGTAACAGAACAAATTCCTATCTCCTACAGGTACAAAATATGCCATCCCCACAGCCTTCTCAAGCCCAGACACACAGGACAAATGGAGGTCATCCCTTCCAACAATTCCCTACAATATTTTCTTTTTCCCTGCTTCCTCAGGTTGAACATTTTCTTTCAGTTTTGCTTCTTACTCTATTTCCCAGCTGTCTTTCAAACCCAGACAGTTTTGGGACAGGTCAGTCCCAGCTTTCCTGGTTCAGAGCTGCAATGAAGGTATGGAAGAAAGATTTTGCTCTAATTTTAACTGTAAGCTCTAAGTTGAATTTAGGAAATGCTTATGGCAAAGTTCCTATGGCCAAGTAGCACCACATGACCTGACTCAAGAATCATTTAGGTCTCAAGAAAGCATGGTATAAACACATGGGAGCAGGAGTCTTTAGAGGAATGCCATCTGCATGTCAGCAACCATGAAAGACAGAGAGAATTCAGTACTGCTCAGACTTATGGAGCAAAGTTTGGTACATAAAAACAGCTCTGCTCACTAGTAGAAGCTGAATTCAAATAAAACACACTGAATCACCAGGATTGAGATATTATACAGGAAGAAGAAATTCTCATTTACAGATAACATCTTTGCAGCACTGCAGTTACAATAGACAAGTTTTATTTTCTCTGTTTAAGCAGCTACTCAACATCTCTCTGCACTGCAAGAGCGTGTTACAAGCAAATACAGACAACAGAGAGCAGTTTTCTGTCCAGTCCTTACAGTAACAGCAGGTGGTTGGACGTACGAAATTTTACTTCAGTCCTGAGTTTTCACACAAGGGTCAAATTAACCAGTTATGCACCTGAGCTCATGGCCTGACTGGTGTGAGTCCAGGGAAGTGAATCCCCATTCCCCACCTGACAGGGCAGAGCTCCCAGCTGGCGATGAACTCCAGCACGGAATCACTGCCAGCCCTTTCCCCACTCACCCCCCACCAGCCGAGGGCGCCTCTGGAATCGCTTACAGCCCCCACCACGCTCCCCTCCACCTGCGGCCCCGCCATCGCCCCCTCAGGGCCCCACAAGGCCCAGGACCACCACACAGACCCCGCTCCTCCTCGGCGCACGCACAGCCGCAAGGACCCCTGGGCTGGGCTAGGCTGGGCCCCAGAGCCAGCCCCGACCTCCCCCGGGCCGCTGGCGATACCTGCGCGTCGCCAGCCAGGCCGGCGCTGCGCCACATCGCGATAGCGGCGACAGCGGCGACAGCGGCGACAGCGGCGGAGGGCGGGGGGGGGAGGGCGTGAGGGCGGGAAGGGCGGGGCCGTGGCCACGCCCCCGCTGTGGCTACGCCTCCGCTGTGGCCACGCCCCCTCCCTCTGGCTGGGTGGGTATGGGGCGTGGTCGGGGCGTGGTCTGTGGTCAGGCCCCGCCCACAACTCCGCCCAGAACAGCCCCGGAACAACACCGGGACGACACCTGGATAAGACCGCGACAACACCGGGACGACACCTGGATAAGACCGCGACAACACCGGGGCGACACGGAGCTCTCGGCACGGCCAGAGCAGGGCAGGGGTGCGAGGAGCCGGAGTCCGGCTCGCTGTGGTGTCGCTGGGGCTGACAGCTCCAGGGAGTGACATTATGGAGTGTAGCCTCAGTGAATTCGCGGGCGGCGCAAAGTTGGGAGGGAGTGTTGATCTGCTGGAGGGCGGGAAGGCTCTGAAGAGGGATCTGGACAGGCTGGACCGAAGGGCCGAGGCCGGTGGTCTGAGGTTTAACAAGGCCAAGTGCTGGGTCGTGCACTTGGGTCACAACAAGCCACTGCAGGTCCAGGCTGGGGCAGGGGGGCTGGAAAGGTGCCCGGAGGAAAAGTACCTGCGGGCTCCGGCCTACAGTGGCTGAACACGAGCCAGGTGTGCCCAGGTGGCCAAGAACGCCGATGACACCTGGTCTGTGTCAGCAGTAGTGTGATCAGCAGGACTGGGGAAGTGACCATCACCCTGTACTGGGCCCTGGTGAGGCCACACCTCGAATCCTGTGTCCAGTTCTGGGCCACTCGTGACAAGAAGGACATTGAGAGGCTAGAGCATGTCCAGACAAGGGAGCGGAGCTGGGGACGGGTGTGGAGCACAAGTCTGGTGAGGAGCAGCTGAGGGAGCTCGGGGTGTTTATCCTGGAGAAAAGGGAGGTTCAGGGGAGATCTTATCACTCTCTACAACTCCGTCACAGGAGGGTGTAGCCAGGTGGGGTCGGGCTCTGCTCCCAGCCCGCGACAGGACAGGAGGAAATGGCCTCAAGCTGCACCAGGGGAGGTTTAGTTTGGACATCAGGAAGAATTTCTTCACAGAAGTGATGATTAAACGCTGGAACGGGCTGCCCAGGGAGGTGAGGAGTCACCGTCCCTGGTGGTGTCCAAGGAAGGACTGGACGTGTCACTCAGTGCCATGCTCTGGGTGACACGGTGGGGATCGGTCACAGACTGGACCCGATGATCTCAGAGGTCTCTTCCAGCCTTAATGACTCTGTAGGGTGCCCGGCCGGTACCTCCCGTGCGTGCACCCACCCC
>VZRJ01002574.1:0-23846 GCA_013397565.1 Ptilonorhynchus violaceus | reverse complement strand
GGGAACGGAACACGAGCGGGACAGGCCGGGCCGGGCCATGGCTCCCGTGGCCGTGCAGCCGCCCGAGGTCCAGTTCGCGCAGCGCTTGGCCGCCAACGAGAAGCGCATCCGCGACCGCGCCCTCAAAAAGCTACGGGGGTACATCGGCGTGCGGACCCAGCGCCCCGCCGGTACGGACCGGGGCGGCCGGGGGGCGGGNAGCGCCCCGCCGGTACGGACCGGGGCGGCCGGGGGTCGGGGGGACCGGGACCGGGACAGGGACGGGGACAGGGACACGGACACGGAGAGGATCCCGGTGCCGCGGCGGGGGGAGCGGCGGCCCCGGCGGGCGGGCGGCGTGGGGAGGGAAGCACCACGTGTGTGCCCAGAGCCCGGCCCGCCTCCTCGTGGGCGCTTTTCGGGCTTTTTTTTTTTGTTGTTTTGGGGTTGTTTGTTTATTTGGTTTTGGCATTTATTTTATTTTCCCTTACTCGTTTCCCTTTATCTTTTAAGATGTTCTACTTTTACACGTGTATTTAATCACATGAAGTGTTTGCCCCGGCGCAGTCCCGGCACCCGGGAGCGGAGGAACTCGTGGATCCTCGCCCGGGAGGTGTCTCCGGGCACTGTAGGGCCTCGGGAAGGACCAGCTTGGCCCGGGGGAGGGTCTTGCTGGCAGCATTAACAAATGCGGGATGGGAGCAGGATGGCTCATGTGCTCTCATTCCCAGGAACAGGGTGTAAATGCACTGAGCTGAGCCAGGCTGGAAACATCCCGGCATACGGAGCATCAAGTTCTATTTTCTGTTATTTCTGTGAGGTGATGTCTGCCTGTTTCCCTGACTGATATTCAGGAGCATTGGAGGGAACTGAGGAAAGCTCGGGAGTGTTTCAGCACTTGTATGATTGCAGGTGATTCTCGGTTACCCATCTGGGTTACCTGTTACCTCCACTTCATGGTATCAAAAGCTTTTCTTCCCAAGTTTTTCCAAAAATTCTCCTTGGAGCTGTATATTGGCACCTTGGAACCAAGAGTTTAGTGGTGTTCCTGAGGTCAATTTGAGTCTGGCAGTACCAGTCTGAAGCTTCCTGTGCCTGAAAGTGCCTCCTGTGCACACTTTCCACATGGATGCAGGTTTTTTCCTCTAACATTATATATAATATATATAACATATATATATATATAAAATGTATATGTTATTTATACAAAATTATATTTTATAAGCTATTTACACATGATTTTTTATTATGTATTATTGTATATTACATCTGTATTTTACATGTCAGTATATATTATATATATGGCTTTGGGGAACCAGCTTAGACGTGACCCCAAGAGCTAAACTGCAGCTGGAATGCTGGTTGGACCCGAGTCAATTCCTTGGAAAGACACAGGAGAACAGATACTGTTTCTTCTCATTCCAAGTAGTATTTGACCCATTAGCCACGTCTGACAGAGGGAGGGGTGCATAGAACAGCCTTACAGGGAGCCAAATAGTCCATTATTCCATTCCCAACAGTTAACATCATCTAGGGATTGTCTGGGGACTAGGACAGTGTACATTATACACCTCCCAAGTACCTTCTGAGTCTCCAGCTATTTCTGGCTTTGGAGGCTTTCTAAGCTGGACTCTGTGTTCAGTAGTGCTCTGTGCATCTCATTGCAAAGTGCAGGTTCCTCTGAAGTTTGTGGAAGTAGCCACAAGATGGACAGGAGTGTCCTAACTGAGGGAAAAGCCTGCAGGTTCAGCTGCTGCCTTAAGACATGAAACCATCCCAGGGAAATTGCTCAGCTGGGCTGTGAACCTTTTGCATGTTAAAATCAGCACACCATGGAATGCAAATGAGTAGGAAACAAGGGTGACTAATTTCCAGATCTCTTAGATTGACTTGCTGTTAGGTACTGTTCAAACTGGTAGAATTGAAACAAAGATTAACTTCCTTGGGCTTCGAGAGAAGGCATGTTCAGGAAAGAGTTTTTTTAAAAGTAATTTATTAGTTATATCCATCCAGTGTTCTGAGAGGGATGAGGCTCACACATCAGGCAACCCAGGTAAGATACCCTGACTTGAGGGAATAGGAACATGCTGACTTTTGAAGGAGGTGCTGGAGTTCCCCTGATGCTCAGGACTGTCAGGTGTTTCATAGGTAGACAGGACAGTTCAGTGTGGTCTGTGCTGAGGCTGGGGGAGCTTCTTCAGAGAGCCAGAGCTCTTAATTTTCAGCAAAAAGTTAAGCTCTGTGGAAGGCACAGAAGTACGAAATGAATTGATGAGAGAATACTAAACAGAAACAACTTTCAGTAAAAGAGAAAAGATTGCTGGGTGACAGAGCTGCACTTGCTTGGGCCCAGATCTATGCAGGATTTCTGTATTTTGCACTGAAATGTGCCTGTGTGGGTCTTGTCCTTGGTGATTACCCAGAATAGGAAAAATTGTAATAAATTCAGTGATAGCTTAGTCAAAGCAGCCTAAGTCCCAAATAGAAATGCTGGGGGGGCTTGCCTTAAAGTAGCTGTGGGTGGTTGCAACATTACTAATCCCAGCTCCCACAATATATAGGAACAGAGTTCCTGTGTATAGGGATGGTTACAGTTTAAGCCCTAAAGCCAAAATCTTTTTCAAGGTAAAGAAGGCCTTCAGTTTTGAGCACTGTGGTTGCTAAGGCAATGCATTCAGGTTTTAAAATAACCTTACTCGAATGATTATTATTTGCAGCTGTGACTGGGGACGGCACATAAAATTGAAAAACAGAAAATAGAATCTTGAAACTACTCTCTGAGTGACTAGGATAAGAAACTTGCTCTAAAACCTTTTGGTCAGGGTCCTGTGTCAAATGGACAAAGGACTGCCTAGGACACTTTAAAAAGCCATGTATGTATGGAAAGGAAGCCCATGGAAATCTGTGTTTTCTTCCCTGAAAGGGTGGTCAAGCACTGGAACAGGCTGCTCAGGGCAGTGGTGGAGTCATTGTCCCTGGAGGGATTTAAAAGATGTGTAGGTGTGGCACTTAGGGACATGGTTTAGTGATGGCCTTGGCAGTGGTTGTCTTAGAAGTCTTTTCCAACCTGAATAATTCTGTGATTCAATTCTATGAACTCCTGAGTCACCTTTATAGGTAGCAGGTGACTGACTGATGCCTCTGTAGGGTTAATGCTGCCCATGAGGTTAAACGTGCTTCTTACCACTCAGTATGTCACATGTAATTCTGTTAAGAAATATTATTAATTTTAATATTTCAATGAATATTAAATCAGTGAATGAAATTGTTTCATATTTGACCTTAACATTACTGTCAAACCTAAGCTAAATTTATAATTAATGCTTAATATTACTAGACACATTGCTTCCTACCTAGGAACATTTTGCATATTTCCCTCACTCACCTCTACTTCCTTTCTCTTTAACCAAGCACGACTGCAGATGACTCCACTAACGTGTTTGCTGGGTTTTTTTGTCTGAGTGATAATTGCTTTCAAATTACTTGATCCAAGGAAGAGGTGCACAATTTAGATCTAGCACTGGGTCTCAGGCTTTTTGACTGGCAGACCCCTGAGACTGTGATGTTTTTGGAGCAAATTTGAGCTTACTGAAGATGGTGACCTTTTCAAAGTGATTTTTCTTGAAATTACTTGGGAATACTTAATAGGCCATAGTTCGAAAATAGCTGTAGTAGGTCATTGTAGCTGCCTTGTAACAATGTACTGTTACAATTTTATTTCCCAGAAATGTGGTTGATGTAATGAAACATCCACTTCTTGAGCAGCTGTTACTGACTTTCCATGTAGTACTTTCCTTCTGTAATGTAAAAATGTTCTTTGCTGTTAAAATGCGGGTGTTACGACATCTCAAGACTAACCGTATTGGAAATATTTTCACTGTAGTTGCTCAGGCTCTTTGGCTATACAGTTTAATATAGAAATATGTGTTGTTTGCTAGAAGTTTGTTCTATCAAAACAAACCCCTAGGAAGGAATAAAACTATTGGTAAAGTGAGACTTTACTTAAAAAAAGGAAAAAACAAAAAAAAATCACCTCTCTTGTAAAACTAGTTCTGATGCCCTCATTAAACATTTCTTTCAGATTTGGTGCTAAAAATATGCCAGAGAGATATATCAGAGTTATCTTGGTGTTCATCTCATCTGTGATTGCTTTGAAATCATTATTGTTTCAGTACAAGGTAGAAGCTTACAGTCATGGAATCAATGATCTATGCCAAATTGCATTCCAATTAATGTGCTTACAGTAGGAACCAAGAGAATATAACAAAAACAAAGAGAAAAGCAGGGAGCAGAGAGAACTACATGAAAATATTTTGCTGGAAATGTGTGTGGTTTTTTTATTTCATTTCATTCAGACTTGTTCTGTATTGTAGGTGGCTTCAGCCAGGAAGAACTGCTAAAAATATGGAAGGGCCTTTTCTATTGTATGTGGATGCAGGATAAACCTCTGCTTCAGGTATGGTAACTGGGTTTATATTTGCTTCAGGGGTCCCTCTAAAATTAGTATGTAGGGACATACTAATTTAGAAAAGGGAAAATTACTTTTTTTTTCCTACTCCTGCAGCCCATATGTGGCACATGCAGGAGAAGAGGTGACTGTAACTTGGTGATCACAACATGAACAGGTCATGTTTGGAGTCACCTTCTGAGGGGCACGTGTAGCTGGTTACCTTTCAGAACCAGAGCTGAAATAGGAACTTCATGAAATGTTGATTTGGTGGAACTAAAGCACTAACAGCAGTTTGCCCTTAACTGCAGCTACAACATTTGTACAGACTTTAGTGTGAAAGTGTCACACTTCCTTTTCCTTTGTTAGTTCAGTAGCACTTCAGCTACTGCCAGCTACTGATTTTTGCCAGCTTCCACCAGTTTGTCTCCCTTCTTTCAAAAGATACTGGTTTGGAGGTAACAGCTCTCAGTAACCTCAATTTCCAAATCACTTGTCTGCATGGACAAGGTTTCTTTCACACATAGCCCAGACGGCTCCACAGAGACCTATGTGAGAACAGTGCCCTGTAAGTTTTAAATCATTTGTTAATTCAAATACAGGGGATTCTTCTCCTCCTCATTTCAATTTGCCTGCTGTCAGAAAGGTGATTTGTGCAGAGATCTGGTGAAAGGAACAGGTTTTGATACCCTTGAAACTTCTCTTCCAGCTGACGCAGTCCCAGTGGAAGGATAACTGCAGTACTAAAGCAGCTGCTAAGAGAATATTTTTCATTTTGAGAGATGCTTCACGAAATTCATACTTCGTGCTGTTTGCTGGTTGTGTGTTTAGTGAGGAGACCAAGCTCTAAAATGTGCTCCACTAACTATTTTTATTTACTTTTAGGAGGAACTTGCAGGCAATATCTCACAGCTCATCCATGTGTTTCAGAACACAGAGGCTCGTAAGTACTATTTAATTATCTAATGCTTTGTAAGGGACTTCCTTCTTTGGTGATTTTTAGGCCACCATCACAATTCCAGAATAAAGACAGACAGATAGGGGTGCTGCTTTGGGGTTTTTTTCTTTCCTTTTTGTTCAGCTGGTCTGTGTGATTGCATTAAGGGAGACATGAGCTGCAGGTTTTTTCTGGCTGTTGCAGGGGAAGAGTTGTGTCTTCAGTGTGACGCAGGTAAGACTTTGCAGGACAGGCAGCAGAACAAACTTGTCCCCTTACTTCTCCATTCTGCATGGACTGTTCTGTGTATTTCCTGCTCGAAACCAACCTTGTTTCAGGAGCTGTTAAGTCTGTGGTATTCAAAATGCACATGAAATAGAGTGCTCAGTCAATGCCAAAGCTTGCATGGGTTGAAATGAGTGCAGAATGGATATTTTGCTCCGTTTGTGTATATAACACAAAATAGATACAAATCTGTCCCTGTAATTAGACTTGATTTTAAAAGTAGCTGTGTGCCTCTTCTTGTATTGTTCCCAAGCTTAATTGATTCTTGTGCCAGCCTCAAGCCTGTCTTCCCATAGCTCTGTCCCTGTCACCAGGCAAATCCCTAGGGAGCTGCATCCCTTTCTCACATTGAGGGGATTGAGACTCTTTCAGGGTAGCAAAATAACCCACTTATTTTGGATATTTTTCCTTGCTCTCTTGCAGGACACCTGTTCATCCAGACATTTTGGCAAACGATGAACCGGGAATGGAACGGGATTGACAATCTGCGTCTCGACAAGTACTACATGGTAATAACACATCTCCTGGATATGTTTTCTGCTAGAAAATGTGTGGTGCTGGTGTGCTGGAAGGCAGCATTTGTGTGTATTGTAAGAGAAGACAAGGGACCATCTTCTTGACCCTTTGTGTTGTTTCAAAGGCTTTCACTCAGCACTGCAAACCTAAAAGCCATTGCAGTTTATGTCGTGCTCAAGTGCTTTCTTGTTTTCCTTCCCTTCTAATACAGTGATTTTTCTCATTGATTTCTGTATGGAATATAAATACTGTCTAAAAGGACACTGTATCAACGTCAGTTATTTAGATCAGACTGTTTAAAGACTCTTTCATGGCTCTGTATTAGAACCCCAGTTTTCCACCAGTAAAGTATCTGTTGTAGTACATTCAGTACATTCTTTCTATAGGAAACAGTTAATTAAACAAATACCAGAATCAGTGAGAGAAGAATCTTCAAAGACCTGCTTTTGTAAATAACAAAATGCCATTATCTTCTTTGAAAGAAGTTAGTTGCAGGCACATTCACTGCTGGTTTTTCATTTCCAATATTAGCAGACATAAGTTTTTTCGGTAAGTGAAGTATTTTGAGCCAGTTGAATGTAGCTATTTTATATATGGCTGTCTTTTAGTGCAAGTTTCGAGTAAATTAAATTATTATTGTAGCAATTTTATATATGGCTGTCTTTTAGTGCAAGTTTCGAGTAAATTAAATTATTATTGTAGCAATTTTATATATGGCTGTCTTTTAGCGCAAGTTTCGAGTAAATTAAATTATTATTGTTATCATCTGTCCCATATTGTTGTGTCCACTTTAAGCTGTGGCTTTTCTTAGATTTGGCAGCACTTAATGAAGAAGTCAGGGTGATGGAGCAAGAGAAAGCTGTATAGTAAAAATGGGCATGGATTTTTCTGTGCTTAGCATATGAAAATAGTTTGTTGTCTTTTTTACTTTCACATCATCCTTCTGTTGCATTACACGATAGACAATCTGTCAAAATGTTCATATGAGGCAGCTTCCACTTGTCCTAAAGAGGTTTACCAAGAAATTTGTCCCTGTTACAGTCACACAGACTCCTTTACCTGTTTTCAGAAACAACATATGTAACAAATTTTGTACTTTGCAGCTGATGCGTCTGATTTTGAGGCAATCCTTTGAAGTGCTGAAAAGAAATGAGTGGGATGAAGGGTAAGCAGATTTCTGAAAGTAGTTGCATCTTAAACAAGTCACCCAATTTACCTTTATCAAATGTATTTTCATTTAGTAGATCCCTTTTTTCCATAGATGGCACTGTCATGAAATATTAATATTAAGGCTTATTTGTTCTTCAGATCACTTATGTAGTTTAGAAACATAGTCAGGTGTTACACTTCATTACATTAAATACGGTATTTAATATATTTCATTTTCTGATTTAGCCAGAAGAGCTATCCACAAAATATCACCTGTGGGGATAGTAGACAGGGAACCTGCATCCCAGAAAATACAGAAAAGGAATTTTTTTTCCTCTATGTTGTTTTTTCTGATTGGCTGTGAATATTTTAATTTTTATTTCACTGTATTTAGTTATGGTGACTTCTCTTTTGGTAAAACAGAACCCCTTAATTGTAAACTAATTTCCTGTTGTAAACGTCAGTGGTTTTGTTTGTATTTCTTCCATATTCTATTAAAAGGCAAATAATTGTAGTCATTTGCTCTGTCTAGAGCTCTTGTGCCACTTCTAAGCTTGTTGTCTTCAAATTGATGAAGAGATTTAAGTCTTGTAATTGAAAGTGCTTGATAACCTGGTGTTAAGGTTATCCTTTCTCTCTCTTGCCTTCTGAATTGTGGAATGCATACAGGCATGTTTTTGTGGAAAAAGAAAGGAATGCAGAACTAAACTACCCCATCCCTCCTGTTCTACCTTAATTTTGCACTGGATAAATGCTCACAGGCTGAAGAGATGAAAAGGTTCCTTGACAGAAGCAGAAGGTGTGGGAGGAGGTTTGATGAAGCTGAAGCCCTTCCTCCCACACACGTGGTCACCCAAAGTGATCTCTGACAAGTTTTCTTATGGCTTTGGCCTCCCATCTTTCACTGGAAGGAGTCAGTGTGGGAAGAGAAGATTATGATTCCTTCCTTTGCAGAGTGAGGGAGCTCAAGAACTGCCTTTCCCTCCCAGGTGGAGCTGAGAAGCTGCCTAGCATTTCTGTCTTTCCTCTTGTCTTTTAAAATGCTTTTGAAGAAAGGTGTGTTAAAGTAAAACTGAAAGAATGTTCATGAGTTTTCAATGTTTTGAATTCTCTTTGGGACTGGAAATGTTTGTTCTGAGCAAAATTGCAGGAGGTCCCAAAGAACACCAGGAGAGAAAGCTTGGAATATTAAAAACTTCACTCTCCTGAAAGATAGCAATGATGGGCTTCAGGGGGGAAAAAAAAAAAGGAAAAAAAAATTCAAATTGGTTAGGTGTCCATAACTGTAAAGAAGTGGTAAAGTTGTGAATGACTAGAGTTTGGTTTCAAGGCAAATAAGACATGACCAATTGAATATTAATATTTTGTTCTTTTTTTTTTTCTCTTTATTATTTTTTTTCAGTCTAGTTGAACCATTGCTGCAGCTGCTAATGAAGGAAGTTATGGATCCAGACAGCAATGCTCCCACTGGGATAAAGTTCCATTTCATTGATATCTATCTGGATGAATTGGCTAAAGTTGGTGCAAAGGAGGTTAGAAAATACTTTGTAATTGTCTTCCTGATTGATGTTAACTGTAGCGTGCAGCATTTTAGAAGAAATGTATTTTATAGATTATGTAATTTTTAACGGTTTAAATGTAACGTAGCAACACTGAGTAAGAATGAAGAAAGTGACTTACTACAAGTTATGCTTTTAGTTTTATTCATGTCTTTGACAGCAAGAATACGGTAGTTTCTCTCAAGCTCCTGAGTACTGCTATGCTGCTCCAAATTGAGGTTGGAAATAGTGATAGAAAAGTTAGACCATTCTCATTTGTCTGTTTCAACAGCAGGGACTCAGTGTTTTTTCCCTTGTGTGAACATGTTTTCCAGTCTTTGCTTTTGCAAAGGCTGACATAAAGCCTGCTCTTGGCTCATTGTGTAACACCAAAATAGAGGAGGAAAGGGAGCTTTCAAAGTTGTCTAATATTTGCTTCTTGTTGTCTGTGCATTGTGCAGTTTACCCTCCACGTCCAGTTGTTTGTTTTGCTGGTGACATCTGTCTTGCTCTGCTGTGTGTTGCTGTGGCAGCTGCCCTTAATTTTGGCTGATGTTCCAGTGGTGCAGAGTTTTGCAGCAACAAAGCCAAAGAGCATTTCTCCTGTTCCTCCACCCTTCCTGCTGCCCCATGCTCATTCCAGGCTCCTCCTCAGTTACCTCCCTTTATCTCTGGCCTCTGATACTTCTCCTTGCAAAGGACAAAGCTTTCAGCAGTTTTCCATTTCTATTCCTTGCCGTCAGTATTGGAAACAATCCTGCCTGCAGGTTCTGTGGTTCTGGATTGTGGAGCAAGAGAGAGAAGATGTCTGCACCAGGGAAGTGCCTGCACTTGGAGCCCAAATCATTTCTGCAGCTCCACAGACACACAGCTATAGCTAAGCCACTCACTGGAAGCCTGAGGAATTAGTCCTCTACCCTATTTGAAATCACCGATGATGCTCATAAATTGAATTTTGAAGGGAAAGATCTTTATCTTTAGCACTACTGTAGCTGACAGGGTTTTGGTCCAAGCAGCAGAGTGAAGAGAAACCCAAGTATTATTCTTGTCTTCTACAGACCTTCTTTGAGAAAGTACACAAAATTATTTAAGCTTTCTCTGCCTCATGGTTCCATACCTAAAATAAGAAGCTTTGTTATATTTCCGTACTCAGCAGAATAAAGTCTGCAAGGCAGTCAGTGTTTATTTAACACTTCCAGGGAATATCTGGAAGTTAGTGGTAACAAAAAAGGCCCTGGATACCCCTACCAGTTGGAATTAGATAATATGCTGAAAGACTGTTAAAGAAGATCCCCCAACACCAATTCTTGTGCAAACACCAATATTCAAAGAATTTGAGTGTACACATACAGTATTTTCTGTACTCACAATTTTTTTTTTTTCTAATCATACAGCTCACAGCAGACCAGAATCTGAAGTTCCTTGAACCTTTCTGCAAAATTGCTGCCAAATCAAAGGAGTAAGTTTAATGAAAGGATAAATATTTTTTTAAGAATTAAGAAACTCTGAATATGGTAATAAATGGATCAAAGAGTAATAATTTCAGAATATAGAGAAAGAAGGGGATTTTACCAGCAATGTGCAGACTCATTTGAAGATAACTTGTGTTTATCAAAGCTATAAATAATCTCCATGGATTTATAAGAACTATATCAACCTTTGTTGGTCGATTTGTCTAGTCACTTCAATTTTGTAATGCATAGAGCAGCTGAGCTGGTTGGCTTCTTTGTTGTTGCAGTGTAATATAGATCAGCACATAAACAGTGAAATTTAGGAGGGGGACATTAGTAGGACACTGTTTGGATTAAAGGACTCAGGGAGTAACAGGTTCGCTCTCCTCATCTGAAGAGCTCGATGTTCTTCCACTTTCTTTCTTACCCATTTCCCCTGCTTCCCTCAAATTTCCACTCGTTTGAAGTGAGAGGGGAGGGTGTTTGTGGTCTGCCCTTGGAGTCACCCTGCTCTCCTGTGACACAGTCGGTGTGTGCTCCATGCTGTGGCCACCGGTGTCTTTGAGATGATCGTGGATCAGTCCCCCTTCGCCATCGAGGACCTGATGAAAGAGCTGGGTACCCACAGTGATGAGGAGGATGTTTCTGAAGAAGGCAAACAGGAAAATGAAGAGGTGCTTAAAACCAAAGGTGAGGAGGAAGTTCTACATTGCGCTGGTAAGACTTGCTAGGATGGAAAAATCTGTTTCCTAAAAATACATTTCTGCTCTGAACGAATCAAACACATGTTCAGGGTGTTGTAGGATAATTGTGTTTTCCTGTCTTCTCTTAAGATGTGCTTAACAAAGCTTGCTCTTTTGGAGTCACTGTCTCAAACTAAGCATTAATATTCAGTCTTTTTTCTATAATAGCAGACAGATGTCTGTCAAGAAAATCAGCGCAGAGCTCTGAAAAAACAGAGGATATTGACAGAAATGCTGATGATGGGATTGGGACTGTTCTTCAGGTTGGTGGCTTGTTTGCTCTGTTATTGATACTCTGCTCTGTTTGCTTTTTCCCCATCCCTTTCAAGAGGTGCAGAAATAAAGGGTGTTAATGGAGAAATATGTTACAATATTTTAACTCCTTCTGATATAATATAAGGTGGTGTTTATGTAATGTGTACTTTGTGAGCGGTAGTAAAATAAATCCATGTCTAAATGGTAAATTCCTCTTTCCTCTCTCCCATACCTTCTGTTTTCTGCTGCTCCCTTCCTGTTTCAAGAGTTTAAAAATGTTTCCTCAATGCCAAGTCAATTTGGATGGGGAAGCAATCAGCCAAAGTTTCATTGTCAGAGCAAAGTAATGGATGTTGGGATACATAGAAGAGAGGGTAATATATGTTACAATTTGGGTGTTCTACACCCATGGCCAGTGCAGTGTAGTGATTTTGACAGTTCCAGCCATCACACACATGCAGGTAGATACACTTCATGCATCTGTGGCTTTTAAGCAAGAATTAGGACATGACACACTTTGAATCTGATATTTAGCTAAATATTTATGGAAGTTTTGAAGTGGGATGTCTTCTCTCTTGAGTAAGAATTAAGGTTAGGAACGTTTGAGAAAGTGATACCGAGTTCAGCTGTTCTGTTAGTGAAGCAGCCATCTGTACCAGTCAGTGTGTGAAGTCAGGATGTGTGTGAACGGGGTGTAAATTTCTACAGAGAAAAATATTTGAGGTTTAAAGGAGGTGTCTGTTTCAAGATGTATATCTTTAAAATTTACCTATTGAACTCAATACTTGATATACTGGTAACACGAGTTGCACTGGGTTATCTTGCATGGATAAACTAAGAAAAGCTGTGTTGTACTTCCCTCCAACAGTTTGATTACAAGGCTGTTGCTGACAAACTCTTTGAAATGGCAAGCAAGAAAAATACACCTTCCCTGAACAGAAAGCGTCTGTACAAGCTGGTCAAAAAGTGAGTTCTGCTGAAATACAGCTTGTCCTAAACAACTTTCCTTTGCCTTCTGTTCAAAGTCTCTTGTCCTGGTGACGGTGTCATGCTGTTCCTCACTGGTACCAGACAGCTGCAGCCAGCTGAGGTTTATCTGCACAGGGTGGGTTTGTACTGCAGGATGTGACATCAGGTCATGTGAGATGCAAGGTACAGATACAGGAAAAGTGTTAAATTGCTGCTTTCTCAGTACTTTCAGTCATTTGGTTTGAGGTTGGGGATTTCTGAGGCAGATATCTTCTGGAGTGAGCTCTTTGTAACGTCCTGTGCAAAATATGTTGTTCCTATTTTGACAAAACCATAAGAAGTACAGTGATGCTGTTCTGCCAGTGTTATTATTGGTACTAAACCAGTAATAATGTTTTGGTTTTTCTTTTCTCCCTTCTTCCCCACCTCCAGGTTCCAGGACTTAGCAGAAGGTAAGGACTGAGCCGCAGACAGAGACAGTAGTTTCTTTCCATTAAAGGATATGTAATGCTCCGTACAATGTGTATTGGAAATATTTTTTTTATTTTTTTAAGGTCTATTTCAAGAATACTATTTTGGGGGTTTTGTGGGTTTTTTAAATCTTGTTAAGACACAGTACACGTTTTTGGTGAGATGGCCAAATTCCTTTTGCAATTTGAGCAACCATGTATTTTGTCCTTAAATGAAAGATGATTATTTTTGCTTAAACAAATAGGAGTCAGTCGTATGTTTTTCTTTAAGGTTGGGTGGGGAAAAAGGAGTTGTTTGTTCTTTCTATGGGAGTTATGCTGTATGTGAACATACAGCTGTTAGTTTTCTGATACCTTATCCTTCCTCAACAGGAATCTTCCCCCAGGATATTCCCGAAGATGTTTCTACAGATGAAGATGATGATGATGATGAATTCAGCAGGCGAAAGCGGAAGAAAAAAGCTGTTAAGCCTTGGCAGCAAAATGAGCTGGAAAAAGCAAAAGGTAAGGCAGGATCAGCATTTGGAAGAGAGACCATCAGCAGTGATTTGTACAGTTTGGCAAAGTGCCAGATACAAGCTGTTCTGAAGAAGGCAACACTATTGTTCAGGAGGTGCTGATTTTATCCGGTTGTGGTGAAGGTTAAACGTGAAATTAAGTTCTCTTTGAAAGTGGTAGGAATTTCTTACCAGTTTCAAGGTAAGCATCACCTCAAAAATTTCAGTCAAAAGCAGAACTGGAAGGAGTTGTTTGCATTGCTCCTTGGAGCAGTTGCATTTACTGTAGGAAAACAGAAACATGTCAGTCTTAAAACAGGATGTGTGTTAGAATATAAGAATTTGGGAGTGTTTCTTGAAAGGTGAAGAGAGTCACTGAGAACCAGGTACAAGTATCTCTAGAATCGTGGCTTATATTGATGTGGCACATACCCAAAAATACCTCACCAAACCACTGAACCCCTGAGTTGCCCTTCTGATGGACTTAACAGGTGGTAATAACAACTCTTTCTAGGGATGTTGCTGTGAAAAATAGGGTTGCCACAGAGGATGGTTTAGATCTTAGCTGTGACAAGGCAAGATTAGCAAAGTATTAATTTAGGCCTGACATCAGCAGACTGCAGTGTCCTGAGCAGCTGTAACAATAAAACTGTTGTGCAGGCTGATAACAGGAAAATGTACATCTATCTTAAAAGAAAAGGAAAGAAAAATAAAATAGAATTCAGTTGTTGTAAGTACCTTTGTGTTTCACATCTGTGTCATGGCATTCTTTTTGGATGGATTTAGAGGATAAAGAAGAGCTGTCAAGTGTGAAGGTGCCATCAGTTCCCCAGAGGAAGAGGAAAAAAAGGAAGAAGAGGGACAGCCCAAGTGCTGATTCTGGAACAGCTGATGGAAATTATGAGGAGGGAATAGCTGAAACATCTGGATCTAGTATTCCTAGCCAGGAAAAGGTGCCAGAAAATAACAAGGAGAGGAAGAAAAAGAAATTGCTAGTAAATGAGTCCAATGAGACCACAAATGTAGCAACTGACACCAGAGAAAATCACAGTATCTCTGTGCAGAACAGTCTGACTGACGCAGAACAGAGTAAAAAGAGTCAGTTGAAGAAAATGAATCCAAAAGTGCAAAATGTTCCTGCAAAAGCAGCATGTCAGAATGGACCAGCTCATGCCAGTGCAGCAGAGGATGTCAGCCCATCTGTCAGGCCATTGCCTCCTAAGGCTGTGAAAAAGAAGCAGAAAGCAGAGGCTGTCCTGGTGAACGGGGATCCCCCTGTGCAGCAAACTGACGTGAAAGCCAGCAAGGAAGGCTCGCTGGGGACCCTGCCAGCAAAGGCTGGGGCTGAATCTGCACCCTGCAGGAAGCTCACGCTGAACGCAAAGGCAAAGCTGGTTGGTTTGGAAGGGATGAAAGTCTCCAGTCAGAACGCAGCAACCTTGAAAAAGAAGAGAAAAGTGAAAGAGGTGCTAAACTCTGTCGAAGCCAACGGGGTTCTGGAGACTGCGTGCAAGAAAAGCAGGAAGGTGGTACGTACATCTCATGCTTTTCTCTGCCTTGTTCAGGAACTGCCAGGCTCATTTTCAGATTTGGCTTTATCTTTCTGAGCATGGGGCTGCATGGGCTGCCTGCGGATGTCACCATGCACTGTCACCAAAAAGAACTCCATTCCCCAGAAATCCACACACTGCTACAGCACCACACCCTCTTGTGCATGCAGCAACACTAAATCCTGTGCCAGCCACTCAGCTGGAAGAACCCATCTAGCTGAAAATTGGGATGTTAGAGGATGGGGTTGTCTTTTTCTTCTTTTTTTCTTCCTTTGGTCCCTGGGTTAATTATTTTTTTGCATTGGGTCTCTGGTTGAGCTTTACAGCATGTTCAAAGGGCATCATATTTTGGCAAAACAATGAGAAATGGGAAGATGGAACATCCCTCCTGCAGCAGCAGCAGCACACAGTTAGATTAGGATAAGCTCCTTGTGAAATTGCGCACAGCAATTTCAGGAGTGCCTTCTTTTGTTTGCTCACTTCTCCATCTTAAACAAACTCATAGGAGTGTCTGGGGAAAGTATTTGGGGAAAGAGAAAAGAGGAATAGAGAATATGACACTGACCTTTAATGTCATCAGTGGCTGTGTGATCACATTTATGAATGCTCCGATTTTTTATAAAGACAATACTAGGTTTTTTCACTAGGAAGGTCTGATTGTAGTCTTCTTCAAAAATGTATGCCTTGCAGTTTGGGAACAAACTATTTTCCCCCCACCTCTATCTTACACCCCCATTTTCTTCTTGGTAGTAAACAGAATAGGGTTGATTTTTCTCTGTGATTTGAGAGTCAAAAAGCACTTTGCACTGTATATTTTTGATTGCATAGCTAAGAGAGAAAGTGCAAGGGTTCTTCCCTCTCCTGCTACTAAAATTCTTTTAAAGTGCTCATTTCCCATGTGTATATTTACCCTAACACATTCAGGGGTTCAGTTATTTTCTTGCAAGTCTTGCTGACAATCTCACTTTGGTGGAAGAAAATTCATAAAGCATAAATGAGATTATGAGTACACAAGATAGTTAAAAGTGTATGTTATGAGCCTGTGAGCTCATCTCTGACTTAAGTTTAAAACCGTAGGATTATTTAAGTAGTGCAGCCTTGTATATGAACTTGATATAACTACTCAGTCCTTCACAAGAGAAAAAATGCATTTTTGAACATTGCTTAAATAGTAATGAAATAACTTTGACATTTTCTATTTTTTGATGATAAAGTGCTGAGAGAGAAGAACCAAAAGGTTTCCCTCACCCCACTATTCCAACTGCATTTCTCTCACTGTAGGGCTTCCAAAGTAGGAACCATTGGCTTTGTCTCCTGTTGCCTCAATATTCCATGTTTCATACCTTGTTTTCCTTTGTCTATAAAAGTTTAGTTTTTAAGAAAATATGGTTGTGCCACCCCCATATCTTTCTGTAAAACTTTGCTGCAACTGATCAACAGCTTCCAAGACCTGTGATAGATTCAACATAAGAAGTTCCTGCAGGCTTCATGGAAATGAATTGTTGGCACAAATTAGTGTAGGCACTGAGGGAAAGGCAGCAGCACAACCCCAGCACTGGCCTGCTGGTTGTCCGAGCATGGGCTAGTGGGTCACTCTTATCACGTGGAATTCCAAAGAAATTATGGCATTTGCTTTTTCTTGCCTAGTCCAGGTGGTTATGTGTATGTGTGTGTTGAGAGGGAGGAGAGGGATGGACACAAGGAGAAATAACTTGGAAGTTGAGTCAGGAGAAGAGGGAGAATATTGACATAAGAAAGAAGAGGACAGGGTAAAGCTGAAATGCACAAATACAGAGGAAATAAGGCTTTGCTAATTTTGTTTTCATTGCTTGAGAAATAACATGTTGTTTTATTTCCTGATTTTAGTTATGTAATCCTGGCCTTGTGCCCAGAAATGAGGGGCATGTTTTGATTCTTGATTTCAAGGACAACACACACCTCCTGAGAATTAGCTTCAAATATTGAGAGGAAGGAGGAGGAGGAGAAGGGGAAAAAAATAGGCAAGATCAGCATTATTTCACAGTTGTCTCCACAATTCAGAAAGCTAAAAGTCTTGTGACTTTTCCCTTTACTTAAAGCACAAGTGATTTTCAAATCAAAAAAGGCCATATCCCCTGGACATTTTCCACAGTTTGACAGTGAATGCCTTTGGAATTCCATGTGAAGCATAACTAAACTTCCCCTCACCACAGTGCAGAAGTATCTGACCAGTCCACAGAGAGCAGGTTAGAAAGCTCTGCCAGTACATCGTAAGGTTGTAAGAATTGCCTTGGGCTTGGAGAGAAGAATTGCTTTAAATGCCATAAAAGTATGAATTTGAGGCAGCAAACTATAGCAATACACAATAGCTGGATTTCTGAAAGTATAGTCAGATTTCATACTCCATTTTTTTCTCCAAAGTCTCCACCTTAGCCCAAAGCTGTGTTTGTTCATTAGTTGTGTATCTTATTGATCCAGAGGTACCACAGAAGAGATTTTTCTTATGGTGAAGTAAAAAAAATCATCACTTGTGTGCAGGAGAGCTGGATCAATTGCAAAGCATCCTCATGCACATGGAGAAAATGCATTTGTTTGCACTCTGGTGGGCTTGGCAAATCTATTACAAATTCTTCCTTCTGTGCTTTGTTGTGGCCTTCCTATTTTTGCACAGAGTTTGCCTTAAACTTCTGCTTCCAGTCATGCTAATTGCAAAGTTACCTGCTGAGAGTTAACCATGGTGATTAGCTGATGTGAGTGTGTGGTCAGCACTGATCACTGCACCAGCTACAGTTAAATACAGTACTTTGTACTAAAACATTTTTTTCCTTTCCTCCTTCATAGGAGAGCAGTGCTGCTCTGTCACCATTAAAGAAAAAGAAAGTGAAACCAGGAAGTGATTTTGTAAAATTTGAAAAATCAACTGTACCAAAGGCAGTGTTCTTCAGGAAAGCCAGAAGCGCCATCTCTTCCACCAGGACATCCATGCAGGTAAGGTGATCTCACAGAGGGCAGCTGAGTCTGGGAACAAATGTCTTCCCAAGCAACCTCCCCAGCAAAGGGTGTTGGCACAACCTCACTTATTTTTTTTGCTCTGTGTTAGTCTCCTAACACAATGCTGATGCATTTCCCTGTAGACAGAGTCACACATGGCTCCAGAACTTCAGAAAATGAGTTGCAGATGTCTCTAAAATCTCTTCTTCCTCCCCTCTGCTTTCAAAGGTACCTTCTTGTTGAACACACACGATTCTGAGTCTGCTCATTTCACAACAAGGCAAAAGCATAAACTGACTTTCAGTCTTGCAAAGGGATTTGGAGCCTCCATTTCTTCTCATTTGTGGAGAGTGGCAACAGTACAGGGCTTCAAAAGACTGCCCTCTTATAAACCTTTAAACATATAAAGCTTTTCAAGTCCCCTCAGCACTTCGAGGCCTGAATGCGGTGGGGCCAGTCTGTTTAACACACAAATATCTTGGTTTTTCTTCTTGTACTAAATTACATAATGGCATTAGGGAGAGTATGTGATTTCTGCACAAATGGAATATGTTTGCTTTTGGCTAGAAAAACAGTGCTGTCTTAGCAGGGGTCAGTGCCAGAGGATTGGGGCTGTTCTAAATTAAATGAAGGAAGTAGGCCGCTTCTCATCAGTGGGATGCTGGTAAAAGAACTCCTAGCATTGTCTCAGAAATCCTACTTTATTTCATGTCTTTATTTTGCTTTCTAGCTGAACAAGCTGCAGTCGCCCAGCTCCAAAAAAGTCACGTTTGGCTTGAATAAAAACATGACAGCAGGTGAGTTTGATATGTGTGTGTTCCTCCTTCACTGAGGGAGGGGGAAGCTGTACACACTCACACACCTGTAGAACACCTCTAGAACAGGGTGATTCTGATCCTTTTTTGTCTCAGTGTTTGTATATAGTTTACAAACCCTCCTTTCCAGAGGAGATGGTAAAGTTTAGGACATTGAACTCTGCAGCTAGACTTGAGCAATGCCAGGGTGCTGCATGACTGACCTGCAGAAGGAGCCTTATGGATGGAAAACGGCAGCAGAGTGGTGAACTTGCCTGTTTGCAAGGCAGCTCTGGGGGAAATCCGTGCACTTCACAGTTTTCATTGCTCCCTTCTGTTTCCCAGGACAAAGGTGCCGATATGCTGATAAAATCAGACTTTATAATAGCAAAGTTTTGCTTTTTATCTTGGCTGCCTGTGGCTTATTAGTGGTCATGAGTAGATAAATGTCACTTCCATTCTGTAAGCAGATGATGTTTTCCCTCTTAAATAAATGCCTCGCTTCATAGCATAGAATTGTATTCCATGTATTCATTTAGCTATTTTTTTTAAACTCTGAGGTGTGCAAGAGGTCAAGTTCAAATTGAGAGCAGTGTATTTAGATAAATGTTTTTATCTTAATATAACACAGCTGCACAAAATAAATGTCTCCCTGCTGGCCGGAGGGATAGCCAAGAGTCTCTAGAGCAGTTCAGCAGTCGGGGTAGAGACACTTCTTACCCATTGTCATCTTTTAAACTCCAGTATGGTGTTCTTCAGGATAGCTGGAACACTTGTGTCTGAGGAAAAGGCCCAGAGTCTGGTGGTGTGTGGATCCACAGGGAAGGGTTCACAGCCTCCCAGTGGATTGCAGCAGACCCTGTTGCCCAAGGGACTCTGCTGAGAGATGTGCTTCACCACCATCTGTTTTCTCTGCCAAGTCTTAGGCTTCTGATGCTTGGTGGGCTTGAGGATCTAACTCAGGCTTCTAGGGCTGGGAAATTCCACAGTTGATTGAGGGGCCCAGTTATTCCAGGAGTTTCATTTCTTTTAACTTGTTGACTTGTTTTTCAACAGAATTTAAAAAGACTGACAAAAGTATATTAGTGAGCCCAGAAGGACCCTCCCGTGTGGCTTTCAATCCTGAACAGAAACCTCGTCATGGGGTGCTGAAGTCACCCTCAGTGACCCCAGCAAGAGAGCCCCAAATGAAGAGACCATTTACTATGTCAGCTAAGAAGAGACCAACTGCTGTGGACTTCTTTTAAACCAACAGATGTGGCCTACTTTTGTACAGGACATTTTGCTAACCTAGAATGTTCTCTGGAGGTATTTTGAACTTCTTTATTTTTTTAAGTTAATACAAATTGTATATACAAAATTCTGATTATGACCTGGGTCATTGCTATTTTGAAACCACTTCAGCTCTACCTTGAAATACTTGTTTTGTCTATTTACAGAAAAGAAACAAAATCCAATCTCTGCTCAGGTTTGGTCTACAAAAAGTATGGTCTCTACCCATGTCATTCTCAAGAAACTTGTCCATTTAATTAAGGAATGTTCAGGGTTTGATTGTTCTAGTGATTTTTTTTTTTTTTCCGAGCCAGTGTAAGACAACTTGCACTTCATGCTGTCAAACTGCCTTTCATTGGACAGATCTTAAACTGGAAAAAGGCAATGTAGATTTTAAGCCTACTTGTTCGTGTATTTTAAAATTCTACTCTGTCACTTTTCGTGTGTCACCCTTGGCATCCTGTTAATTCTTCTGGAAATCATGATTACCTCACGTCTCTGTTTAATAACAGCTGGACTTGGGTAGTTTTGCAGGTAGCAAACAAGCTTTCCCTAGGATAAGAAAGTGATCACTGGTGCAAATAAACCTTCACAGCTGGTTGCCTCCTGAGTTGGGGACAAGTCACCACATTATTTTCAGTAACGCAAGTGCCAAAGCTGGCTTGAGCCTGTCACATTGTGAGCTGGGTCCTTCTCTTCACTGAACTGAAATCACGCTCTTGCACAGGGGAAATCTAATATTTCCAGGTCTTCCCTCAACCCCCACTGCTGCCTTTCCTAAAGGTCTGACGAGACTCCTGGTTTTCTACTTTAGCAGCTGGTGTCACCACATTGTGCCAGAACTCAGCTCTCATTCAGTGCATGAACCTCTGCCTGTACTGAAGTGAGCTAGATGGGTGTAGTGCATCTTTGGGTGGGACACACATCACTCTGAAAGCTTTGGTGCCTCTCAGTACAGGGTGAAACTTGATAGCCCAGGCAGCTTGGATTTGATTTTGGTGTAGAACCAGAAGAACTCTGTCCTCAGCATTTCTTGGAGCTCAGTTTTTATTTGGATATTTTATTCCTACTCTGTGTGTTTTGTTTTTAATTTGCTTCTTTCGTAAAGATTGAGGTGTATTTCTGCAAGAGATCATTTTTGTATTCTGAAGGGGAACAGTGAGGAGGGGGAGAGCAAATTAAAATAAAAACTTTTTTGATACAATTGGAAAATTTGAAATCTTTCTTTGGAAATTTTCTTTTTGTGAATGAGGCAAAGGCTTTGCAGCAGATCTCTACATTAGAGCTCAGCTTGAAATCACAACCTGGTGCCAGAGCAAACTGTTCATGAAGCTTCTCACCAGTTATTTCTATGATCCTGTAAGAGAGAGGGTGGACTTGCTTCATTACCTTGTCTTAGGATAACTGGATTATCAGTTAAATAAACTGATAAAGGTGTATTTAGCTACTTCAGCCAGCAGAATTACATTTCGTGACATAATATATTTGCATACTTCAATACTGGTTTTTACCAGTCCTTGATGTTGACTGTCCTCTGCCAGATTACTCCTCATAAGCAACTGTGTTGAAACTCTTCTTTTGTAGCTCATCTACACTTGCTTCAGAGTACTGGGGTACTTCCAGGTTGCTGGTTGGTCTCAGCTGCTCAATTCTAATCCATCCCACTTCTTGCGCTAAGTTTGTGACAGTCCATGGTTTGTGGTACTGCCAGAAAGTCATTTTGCTCTTGTCTTTTCTCAGTTACAGTGAAGGACTGGAGTTCATTTGGGTTTGGTATTGCTTTAGGCTGTATCTGTTTCTGTGATCAATAAAGAACTCTGGAGAATACATTGATAAAATTAATGATACTTGTTTGAGCAAGTATTTATTGTTCATTTATGTTTTAAAAAGCTCATTGTATATTAGCATAATGGATTTTGTTGACAAGAGAATGGTAAGTGGGATGTAACAGCCTGTTCAGTATGTTGTACTGTTACTTTGTCCTGTGGGTGAAAAGTCTCCTGTGGAATATGCATAAAACCATTTGTGTGTGCATGGGTGTTAATGCCTCAGGTTAAAGACGCCACGTTCCTCCAAGGATAGAGATGCAAACAATCACACTGGATCTGGTGTGCACAGAAAAATCCCGGATCAAGACACATTGGGGTTTGGTTTGGGTTTCGTTTGGTGTTAATACATATAATTTATTATGGAAATGTATTGGTTGTCTAGATCTGTTTCTGTTGATTGAAGATCCACTGAACCTGTTGCTTGTCCAAATATTTTGTTGCCCAAAGTGTTAAATGGCAGTCAGGTTATTATCTAAAATTTTAGTGATGTGATTGCTTCTTGCGGTGCATCCATAATCCATCTGTGCCATGGAACTGGTGGAATGTTTTGTAAATATACCTGTGAGGTGGGTATTGTCTTCAGTGGTGTCTGGAATTTCATTCAGGACAACTTTACAAACAAAACCCAACCACTGTCAATGCAGTTTATTCAGCATTGTTGGGTTACATTGAATACATTACCCAAAATATTTGGATACTGACAATTCTAATAAATATTGAAGACAAAAAAAAAAAAAAAGAAAGAAATGTAATGTGGGATATCCACTGGACAGACACAATGGTAGGAAAAGAGAAAGGAAAACTCATCTGACCTGTTTGATGTCACTTCATAGGTTTTTTTTCAGTGTTATTCCAGCGCCCCAGCTGCCAGCCATGCTCTGAGTCAAAAATGTGGCCTAACTTTTAAAGGACAGTATTTTTTAATGTTTGTCTCTGCATTGTTATGAATCTGGTCAATTTTGTATTTCTCAAGCTCTAATAGTTTATAATTTTTCATAGCTTCAGGAGAACTCAAAAGCACAAAATGAATTCAGCAAGGCAAAAAGTTGAAATTGTATTTCAGTTATTGGATATGCAAGATCTCTTACAGTCTGTCAAAGCTGTGTGACTTGGAAAGCATCCAGTGCCCTTTGTCATTAATTACCTGCGCTTAGATTTAATTAGAGGCAGGAAAAAAAGTATCATTTTATGTTCCTCTGCAAGAGCATTGTTAATACAAATACAGTGTCTAAGCATTACATCATTTAATCTTGTCCAATAAACTGTATTTTTTGTGGACAGTGTATTTTGGGTAAATCTGTAAATTTGGGAGGTGTGGAGAGGGTAGTGTCTGGGGGGCTACTTGAAAGCACAAAGGAAGTTGTTCTTGCTGGTATGCACCTGCTATCTGTCTTTTATTTGATGGTATAAAGAGCCCAGACTGATGAAGACTCAGACACCTTTTGAGTAGGCTTGGGGCAGGACATACCTCTTCATACACCTTGAACTTCTTACCTTGGTAAGTGGGTCAGAGATAGCAGCACCTAAAAGATTGCTCAGGATCAACTAGTGGATCACACACTGTCACTGCTTGGTGATGAAAATTTGTAACTGAAGTGATAACAGGGCAAGATGTGCACTGCAGAGTGCCGAGATAGGTGAGAGATGGACACTGAAAGTTGTTGGTTTGCTTGTTACCAGCAGCACCTCTGAAAGAGTTCTGTGCGTAGAGAAATCCTGCACAGTGTGCTGCATCCCTACCTCAGGTAGTGACAGGCCCTGCACCTGCTCAGGACCAATTAAAATTGATCAAGGTGTCTTGACAGACACAGAATTTTCAGGAATGCAAAAGTAATTATTCAGGCAAAGAAAAGTGATCTATCCATAAGCGGTGTCACTAGGAGAGTTAAGCCATGAATCCTCGGGTAAAACAGGAACAGATTTCCTTCAGAGAAGTTCTGTAGAAGAGGCTGGCTCAGAGCCTATGCAGTGTCCCAAGGGAGCAACACCAGGTGGCTTCAGTAGGGACACATCAATAAATGCTGCTGCTTTTCCAACCGTGCTTGCCTGTGCCTGCTCCGTCTTGGGAGCCAGATGGGGGTAGGGAAAGCAGCAGAGATCTGAAACTCAGCGGCTGCACAGTCTGTGGCCAAGACTCTGTCATGGGCGAAGACATGGAAGAGCCCCAGCGCTAAGGCAGAGCCCTGAGGGACACC